>JABXJD010000382.1:450000-487500 GCA_013375575.1 Percina caprodes
ACACACTGACGTCCTCCATCACTGCCTGGTATGGAACCTGATCTGCGGCTGACAGGAAGGTGGTGCAGCGAGGAGTCCAGACCACAAGCAGTATCCTCCCTTCTGTGGAGGACATTTACATCAGTGGGTGCAGAAGCAGGGCTTCACCCCCCCCCCCCACCCCCTTCACCCCCACCCCACCCCCTCTTGGCTGTGCAGCGTTTCACAACAGTTACAGGAAACAACCAACCAAAACTTAGTTAGAGGAATATGAATGTGACTGGATGCAGGACAACGTGTTGCTAAACCGTCAAATTAAGGGCTTCAAAAAAAGATTATTATTCACTTTTTAAACTCACATGAACACAACATGACCCCCGTCTGTACCACCTACCAGACAATAGACAAGATGAGATGACAACAACATTCAAGCAAACACAACAAAGTAATAAATAAACCTAATAACCGTGTGTATAAATGACACCATCAGCCCATCATACATGCCCCCCCTGGATGAGCCAGTTGGGACAGTCGACAGTATTCAGGCTTTTTAAGGTTCATATTCTTTCTGTTGTCATTTTACAGTAAAAATTAATGCACAGATCATTTTTCACATCAATACACGAGAAAAGATTCCCACTTCATTTCAGAAGAGCTTCTGAGTTCTGTTTTGTTGCCGTAGAGACAGGAAGGAGAGCAGGTCTGCAGGGACCGGTTCCAGACTGGGTACTGCAGGTCTGCTGGAACAGAGTCCAGACCGGGTACTGCAGGTCTGCAGGGCCTTGTGTGTGTACATGTGTTCATGTCTTTGTCTGATTGGTGGTCATGTTCCTATATTTAACTTTAATCGTAGTACTTTTACCCAATGTGTAATATATTGTAATTTTTATGTTGTTATGTAAATACGTAATTTAACCTTTTTTCGGTGACTTGTTACGATGTGTCTTTTGGCAACAGACTCTGGCGTATTGACAGAAATGTCCATTAATAAGCACTGTCCCTGTATTAAATAAAAAAATACAGAATCAGACCAAACTTCGCCTTACGTCTCCTCTCTGAACGACTCAGGACCCGAACCCTAACCCGTAGGAGACAGAAACCAAAAACCAAAGCAGAGGAAGACATTTGCTGATGTTGAATTTTGCAGCTGCCACAAAATGGACAGACTTTAATTAATGAATGAATACAAGGTGGTCCCATTTACATCGCCCCAGATGTTACATTTCATGCCACTAAAGGACTCTGGAGGATCCGAGGTGAGTCATGTGGTCCTCTTAGCGGCGTGAGAAGCCAGTCAGAGCAGACAGTTGGGATTGTTGGTATCAGTGTTGATGTAAGCGTATCAGCTGAAGTAAGAACTTCCTCAGTGTGTGACTCCGACATCATGACTTTGTGTTGCTCTAACCCGATATGTGTTTGTCCTGAGTCTCCTGAACGCATCACAGCTGATTCTCCGCTACACACACCTGCTGTCATCTGCATACCTGGTCCTGAGCTCCACTTCTGCTCCATATCAGCCACCACCTGACATCCACACCTGGTCCTGAGCTCCACCTCTGCTCCACATGAGCCACGACTTGACATCCGTTCCCGGCCGGATCGTGAGCGTAACCGGTACATTCAGCTCTGGTCTGTTGTATTTCCTGGGTTAGCCTGCCTCTCATCTGCTTCCTGTTTCTCTGTCTGCAGCATCATCTGCAGTGGAAACCCGTCCTGCTCGGCCATCTACGTTCCCGGACCTGCACTCCTCCTCCAACCTCCTACTCCACCCAGCGTCTGCCTGCTGGACGGACCCGTTGCTACGTTGCCATTCTGATAAGTACTCCGCTTATTATTCGTATATAAATCATATACTCGGCCTGCTTCTGCGTTCCTGTTTTTGACAAATCGTGACAATATTGTTGGAGAAAGCTGAAGTTTCTTTAACCCTCATATAGTCTTTGGGTCAAATTTGACCCGTTTTCAGTTTTTTTTTTTTTGGCACAAAAAATGGGACGTCAAAGAAATCACTGAAAATATCAACAATAGAAATATCAAAAAACTTTGGCAAAAACATCAAAGTTTTTTGAAAAACTGACAAAAATGTCTGAAAAGCGAAAATAATGTTGAAAATAAAGGACCAAAACGTATTTTCATGGTTGGGAGGACGACGCGAGGGTCAGAGAAGGGAAAATATGTCTTTGTGGAGTTTTTGACAAAATGCTGAATAATGTTTGTTTTATTTTTTTGAATTGAGCTATAGATTCAGGAAATAATAAACTTTATTTGTATAGGACATTTCAAAACAAAGTTACACAAAATCACACAAATTAAATGGCAGAGGTAGAATCATAAAAACAATGTAAATGTTGTACAGCATTAAGGAGTTACACAAGAGAATAATAGTATAGTATAGTCAAAAGCTTTCCTTGGATTGTGGTTGCACCCGTTACCTCATATAATTAAATGATTAGGCAAAAAACTGTTGAGCTGAATACAACATTTCTTTCCAGTATGTTGTGTTGCGTAAACCATGAAAGATCCATCTTATAGGCGGGCTTCGGATGAAACTGGAGCCTCCTACTCTCCCACCAAAAGAGGACCCGCCTGTTTGAAGAAAACACCTTTTGTTTGGTGGTAGTTGAAGTAGTGGACATTGTTTTACTTGAATTTGGAACTATACAATAAAATCTATAAATCTGGCCAGTTTATGTGGAAAACTGACCTGATAGGGTTACACTGACCACAGTTTATAGTCTTATGGTTAAATGGATTTACCTCTGGCCTCCGATCCTCTGGTCTCCGATCCTCTGGCCTCCGATCCTCTGGCCTCCGATCCTCAAGAAGAACGCCGTTCTCCTGCAAAGAGTTACAGTAGGTCTAGACCACTCTATAATTTACAGATAGAGCAGGTCTAGTACGCTCTATAATTTACAGATAGAGCAGGTCTAGACCGCTCTATGATTTACAGATAGAGCAGGTCTAGACAACTCTATAATTTACAGATTGAGCAGGTCTAGACCGCTCTATGATTTACAGATAGAGCAGGTCTAGACCACTCTATAATTTACAGATAGTGCAGGTCTAGACTGCTCTAAAATCTACAGATAGAGCAGGTCTAGACCAACTCTATAATTACAGATAGAGCAGGTCTAGACCGCTCTATAATCTACAGATGGAGCAGGTCTAGACCGCTCTATGATTTACAGATAGAGCAGGTCTAGACCGCTCTATAATTTACAGATAGTGCAGGTCTAGACTGCTCTATGATTTACAGATAGAGCAGGTCTAGACCGCTCTATGATTTACATATAGTGCAGGTCTAGACCGCTCTATGATTTACAGATAGAACAGGTCTAGACCGCTCTATAATTTACAGATAGAGCAGGTCTAGACCGCTCTATAATCTACAGATAGAGCAGGTCTAGACCGCTCTATAATTTACAGATAGTGCAGGTCTAGGCCGCTCTATAATCTACAGATAGAGCAGGTCTAGACCGCTCTATAATCTACAGATAGAGCAAGTCTAGACCGCTCTATAATCTACAGATAGAGCAGGTCTAGACTGCTCTATAATCTACAGATAGAGCAGGTCTAGACCGCTCTATAATTTACAGATAGTGCAGGTCTAGACCACTCTATTATTTACAAGGACCCAACAGTTCTAGTATTTTTCTCTAGAGCAACAGTGTGACAGTGGCGAGGAAAACTCCTTTGGGAAGAAACCTGGGACAGACCCAGGCTCTTGGTGGGCGGAGTCTGACGGGGCCGGTTGGGGGACAGTGGCAATAACAGTCACAGTTAAAGATAATGGCACAGTGACTAGAGATAGTAGTTTGTAGTAGTTCATGGCATCAACGTCCATCCTGAGGGGAACGTAAATGATGAACCACATTTCGTCACAATCCATCCAACAGAGGTTTCAGTCTGGAACAAAGTGGTGGACTAATAAATCTGCTAATACTCAAGATAAAAAGGCAAAGAAAGACAAGTTAACAGATGTTGGTTCCTTACCTGGTTTTCGGCTGCTTCAGGAAATCTAGGTGCAGTGGGTTGTTCAATCAGTTCTTTAGCAGCATCAAAACATTCCTGCCAATCGGGTCCATCCATTTTCGACTTGACTGCGTCAGTCAACTGTTCTTTTGCTGCTTTTGTCAAAATCTCTTTCAGCACATTTTTCTCCTCATCCAAAATCAATTTGTAGTACAGAGTATTTCTGTTGCAGCATCTTGAATCCTTACAGCACATCATCAGTCCAAATGATGATATCAAGGCAGCCAGGAACAGGATACACAAGAGAAGAGTCATGCCAATAAGCTGAGAAAAGGAGCAAAGATGTTATATCATCACCACGGAAGCTGAGAAACAGCTGTAGATGCAATAAAACCATATTCTGGGAGTTTAAGAAACTATTTAACAGATTCATAACAACAGCCTCTCATACAGACTCCATCTTGATTTAATCCTGGGGCCTCAGTAAGAAACATGGCGTTCAATAGAAGGCGTACGCCACTCTGGTCCCACTTGGGGGTCAGCTTTGGCATCCCTTTCCAGAAACAATTTCTCTATGTAGTGCTAGACCCTTTCATCAACTTTATTATCCGACCATTTCTTTTTAATTTTCAGGGGCTGTTGCATTAACACCTGCAACATGCCCTCCAAACATTTTCTCCTCTTTAACAAGAACTCCAACTTCATATCGAGTGAAAGTCCTTTGTTTTGTGTTCCTCTCTGCGCATGATGTCGGTATGGATGAATATTAATTTGGGGAATTCCACTGACTATGTAAAGTCAACTATGGGCGAGACATGAAGCCGCCAAAGCTGCCCCCATTTAGAGTTGACTGTATTTCATAAAGGGAAACCAGCGTAGGGTGGTTTTATGAATCTGAATATCTCTGTACGTACGCACTTCCAATGTTTCGTCCATACGCCACTACTGACCGAAATTCGCCACGCAGTTTCATAAACGAGGCCCCTGGTCTTGGATCAGCTTCTGGCCCTTAATGTTTCTTCTAAAGTCCTGAATCTTTGAGGGTTTTAAAATAACGTGTCATGTCCCCTCAGTCTCTCTGAATAGAGCGGCAACTCTGCCGTTCTGGGACTTAAACAACAGAAACATTGGACAGTTTCTGCCTCACTTTTAATCATGAAAGAACACAAGATAATGAACTCAGGATCTCAAGATGAATAAAATAAAGACTGACACGATGTGTATAAAGCAGAACAAACTCACCGTTGAGTGGTTTTCAGCTGGGCGAGGGTTGCGCGGTCCTCGGCTGTGAGGTTGTTCTTCTCCTTGCAGGCGAGCTGGGCCTGCTGCTCTGACTGATCGTTCTGACAGCAGACGTACCAGTCTCCGTCAATGTACACGGACGTCACCCACAGCAGACCCACCAGCACCGCCTTGACAATGTGAAAAACCAAAACGCAGAACAGTTTGCACCGTTTCTTGCAGTCATTTGTGCACGTACGGCCACATGGACAGGCACACGTACAGGCACACGTATACTTCAGGGCTCTCAGAAAGGTTGTGTCCGTCCAGAGTTGTAAAATAAATACAAGAAACGACGGCATAATCATGTAGAAATTGCAGTCAAAAACTTGCTGTTTGCACGAGCACTCCAAATCTTTGTCGAGGACAACATTGTGAACAAAGATCACGATCACTGCGATGTAGGTGCTGAGCTTCTTAATCAGGAACTTTGGCAGGAAGTTCTTCATCTTTCCTGCAAAGTCTGAATCTGCTCGGGGGGAGCTTGCTGCCCTTTAGATACACCAACATGAAACTATGCTTTTCCTGTTTATGCAAGAAAGCAGCTACATGGTATAAGATGTGCAAGTACTCGAGTAGGATTTCAAGTGGTGGGTGTTTTTGGTTTTGGTTTGCATTCGAAGGCATGGGAACCTTTTGTTTCTTGAGATAGTATTTCCTGCTTCTGTCTCTGATCTTTTCTAGTCTGGCTGCCACTGTGAGAGGAGAGGCCAGATGTGAGTCTCATGCTCAGATTTAAACCGTTTACGACATAACTGTCATACTGAAATGAGTGAAATCCATGAAATAATAAAGTTTTCTCATTATGAACAATAACAGAAGATGGAAATCATTTCAGAAACGTAGCTATCTATGGTTGTTTGATGCTAACGTTAGCTCAGAACACCATTCAACTGACAGCCTTTGTTGTGTTTGATGCTAACTTGTAGCTAAGCTAGCAGTGAACCAACTTCGTTAAGTAGGTCCTTTTTTACTGGGTTGACATTCAGAGATGGGAAGTAACGAAGTACAAATACTTTGTTACTGTACTTAAGTAGATTTTTCAGATATTTTTACTTTATTATTTATTTTTTTGGAGACTTTTTACTTCTACTCCTTACATTTTAACACGAATATCAGTACTTTCTACTCCTTACATTTTACAAAATTGGCTCGTTACTTTAGTTTTGTACAAAAGCTCGTCTATCAGGAGTGACTGTGAGTGTATATATATATATATATATATATATATATATATATATATATATATATATATATATATATATATATATATATATATTAATTATCTTAATGAGCATAAAGAAGAAAGAAAAGATGGAAAATCTCCAAAAGGATCAAATGAAGATGAGACGTTCGTATAATACGTCACAAAAAGTTAGATTTTATTTCATCATTCTAATCATTCTCTAGTCTGGAGAAGTTTCTAGCATGCCCCCTTTGGAAAGATGAGACCTGACAGTGTCATGGATTGTTCTCAATCATCGTCTGGAAAGACCAGGTGATGTCAGTCTTAAGGTTTTAAATGCCCAGACTCATCTGACCCCCAACATACACCTCGTTACCTCGTTACCTCGTTACCTGGTGTATTTAATGTCTGTGCTTCCCTTGTCTCTTGCCAGATCCTTCTGGTCCGTCTGCCTGTTTGGTCCTCGTCTTCCTGTGAGTTCCCGGTCCTGAGACCAGCTTCCTGTGAGTCTCCCTGCCTGTGAGTTCCCGGTCCTGAGACCAGCTTCCTGTGAGTCTCCCCTGCCTGTGAGTTCCCGGTCCTGAGACCAGCTTCCCTGTGAGTCTCCCCTGCCTGTGAGTTCCTGGTCCTGAGACCAGCTTCCCTGTGAGTCTCCCCTGCCTGTGAGTTCCCGGTCCTGAGACCAGCTTCCCTGTGAGTCTCCCCTGCCTGTGAGTTCCTGGTCCTGAGACCAGCTTCCCTGTGAGTCTCCCCTGCCTTTTATCGTCCTGTGTGCTCCTCGCCCTTTTCCTCCCTGGACCCCTGTAGATTTTGTGTTTTGGAGATTTTGCATTTTTCCTTGGAGTCTTGGACTGTTGGTTCCCTTTGGTTTGTTCTGTTTTTGTAATAATGTATTTTGCCTTTGCTCTGCGTCTGGGTCCTTATTATCCTTCATGTCAAATCACAACACATCCAAACTGAAGGGAAGTTGTTCTGAAATCAAACTCCGACACAGCAAAGCAGCTATTAATATTCTTTAATGAGCTTATTCATCTTCAGTGATATGATTACTCTCTGGGTTTAACCAAGTGTGCCCCCTTGTGGACAATATATAATGTAAATATATAATATGAAATATATCACCAGCATATTACAACATGAGAAACATCACATTCAACATGCCTTTTTATCACTTTTTTAATCACCTTTTAAAAAAAGGTGACAGAAAGCGACAAAAGATGAGACTCTGTGAGGAATCTGACTCTGCAAACAATGCACCTCTATGCCATGAAAGCACAAACAACTTTTATGACTTAATCTTCACTTTCTGTGCATCAGAGGTCACCCAGAGGTCACCCAGAGGTCACCACTTCCTCAATGACTTACACAGCTCTTTTGCAATAAGCACACACATACATTTTGTTAATAAAACATGAATTAATATTAATTAATATATCTCCTGCACGCTGTAAAAGCTGAACTGTGTTATCTGCTGTATCTCCATGGCTACCGCACACCGATCGCCTGGCGTCGTCCTTCACATGACGCGACTACGCAAGAGTCAAAAAGCCTTTACTCTCAAACAAAGAGATGTTTTATCTCATTAAAATAGATTCTAAAGAAGAAACAGTCAAACATGTCGGTTATATTTCCCCAAAACTGATAAATCAGATAAAGTCTAGTTTTATTCTAATAGTCTGGAGCTCAACTAGATGAAGTTTTTCACCAAATGTGACTAAAAGCATCAAATCTGCATATCTGAGAAGCTGTGAGTATAACGGTGAATGTATTTCTCAGACTCAGCATTACGGCTCATCCCTCTTCCTCCTCCTCATGTTGGTCTTCTGGTCTTCCTTGTGGAAGACTTGTCCATCGGCCTGCTTCCTCCAGCTCAGCTTGATGTTGTGGTCCAGCCCCTGGTCCCTCAGCTTCTGTTGGAGCTGAGACACCAAACTTATCTTATTAGATTGGTTCTTCATGAAAGTAAAACAGTAGAAAACATGATGTACCTGCTTCAACATGGCCTCCATCACAGCAGGGTCATTCAGATCCACGTTCTCCTTCTTCTCAAACTTCACTTTCATCACTTTCTTTGTAACAGGAACCACTTTGGAAAGATCAAAGAAACTTTATGAGTTCAAACATGACTTTACATCACAAAATATCCAGCTCCATATCAGCGGATGAAGGTTTCTGGAGAACATCAACGCAGATCATGGTTTTAAAAGTTGGAACATACAATAACAGCCCAATGAGTTATTTAACAAGGAGTAATGGACCTCTATAGGCAAGGCAGCTTCATTTGTAGAGCACATTTCAGCAACAGGGCAATTCTAAGTGCTTTACACAAAAACAGTTTAAAAACAAATAAAAACAGTTAAAAATAAAATAAAAACAGATAAAACAGGAATAAAAGTTACAGTGCAGCATAAGAAATTAAACATTAAAGAATTGAACATCATTTAAAGAAAGGTCTTCAGCATTGATTTAAAGAACTGAGAGTAGCAGCAGACCTGCAGGTTTCTGGGTCTGTTCCAGATGTGAGGAGCATAGAAACTGAACGCTGCTTCCCCCTGTTTGGTCGTTGGGAACAGAGAGTAGACCTGTCCCAGATGACCTGAGAGGTCTGGGGGGGTCATAGTGTAGTAGCAGACCTGTCCCAGATGACCTGAGAGGTCTGGGGGGGTCATAGTGTAGTAGCAGACCTGTCCCAGATGACCTGAGAGGTCTGGGGGGGTCATAGTGTAGTAGCAGACCTGTCCCAGATGACCTGAGAGGTCTGGGGGGGTCATAGTGTAGTAGCAGACCTGTCCCAGATGACCTGAGAGGTCTGGGGGGGTCATAGTGTACTAGCAGACCTGTCCCGGATGACCTGAGAGGTCTGGGGGGGTCATAGTGTAGTAGCAGACCTGTCCCAGATGACCTGAGAGGTCTGGGGGGGTCATAGTGTACTAGCAGACCTGTCCCAGATGACCTGAGAGGTCTGGGGGGGTCATAGTGTAGTAGCAGACCTGTCCCAGATGACCTGAGAGGTCTGGGGGGGTCATAGTGTAGTAGCAGACCTGTCCCAGATGACCTGAGAGGTCTGGGGGTCATAGTGTACTAGCAGACCTGTCCCAGATGACCTGAGAGGTCTGGGGGGGTCATAGTGTAGTAGCAGACCTGTCCCAGATGACCTGAGAGGTCTGGGGGGGTCATAGTGTACTAGCAGACCTGTCCCAGATGACCTGAGAGGTCTGGGGGGGTCATAGTGTAGTAGCAGACCTGTCCCGGATGACCTGAGAGGTCTGGGGGGGTCATAGTGTACTAGCAGACCTGTCCCGGATGACCTGAGAGGTCTGGGGGGGTCATAGTGTAGTAGCAGACCTGTCCCAGATGACCTGAGAGGTCTGGGGGGGTCATAGTGTACTAGCAGACCTGTCCCAGATGACCTGAGAGGTCTGGGGGGGTCATAGTGTAGTAGCAGACCTGTCCCAGATGACCTGAGAGGTCTGGGGGGGTCATAGTGTAGTAGCAGACCTGTCCCAGATGACCTGAGAGGTCTGGGGGGGTCATAGTGTAGTAGCAGACCTGTCCCAGATGACCTGAGAGGTCTGGGGGGGTCATAGTGTACTAGCAGACCTGTCCCAGATGACCTGAGAGGTCTGGGGGGGTCATAGTGTAGTAGCAGACCTGTCCCAGATGACCTGAGAGGTCTGGGGGTCATAGTGTACTAGCAGACCTGTCCCGGATGACCTGAGAGGTCTGGGGGGGTCATAGTGTAGTAGCAGACCTGTCCCAGATGACCTGAGAGGTCTGGGGGGGTCATAGTGTACTAGCAGACCTGTCCCAGATGACCTGAGAGGTCTGGGGGGGTCATAGTGTAGTAGCAGACCTGTCCCAGATGACCTGAGAGGTCTGGGGGGGTCATAGTGTAGTAGCAGACCTGTCCCAGATGACCTGAGAGGTCTGGGGGGGTCATAGTGTAGTAGCAGACCTGTCCCAGATGACCTGAGAGGTCTGGGGGGGTCATAGTGTACTAGCAGACCTGTCCCAGATGACCTGAGAGGTCTGGGGGGGTCATAGTGTACTAGCAGACCTGTCCCAGATGACCTGAGAGGTCTGGGGGGGTCATAGTGTAGTAGCAGACCTGTCCCAGATGACCTGAGAGGTCTGGGGGGGTCATAGTGTAGTAGCAGACCTGTCCCAGATGACCTGAGAGGTCTGGGGGGGTCATAGTGTACTAGCAGACCTGTCCCGGATGACCTGAGAGGTCTGGGGGGGTCATAGTGTAGTAGCAGACCTGTCCCAGATGACCTGAGAGGTCTGGGGGTCATAGTGTACTAGCAGACCTGTCCCAGATGACCTGAGAGGTCTGGGGGGGTCATAGTGTAGTAGCAGACCTGTCCCAGATGACCTGAGAGGTCTGGGGGGGTCATAGTGTACTAGCAGACCTGTCCCGGATGACCTGAGAGGTCTGGGGGGGTCATAGTGTAGTAGCAGACCTGTCCCGGATGACCTGAGAGGTCTGGGGGGTCATAGTGTAGTAGCAGACCTGTCCCAGATGACCTGAGAGGTCTGGGGGGTCATAGTGTAGTAGCAGACCTGTCCCAGATGACCTGAGAGGTCTGGGGGGTCATAGTGTAGTAGCAGACCTGTCCCAGATGACCTGAGAGGTCTGGGGGGGTCATAGTGTACTAGCAGACCTGTCCCGGATGACCTGAGAGGTCTGGGGGGGTCATAGTGTACTAGCAGACCTGTCCCGGATGACCTGAGAGGTCTGGGGGGGGTCATAGTGTAGTAGCAGACCTGTCCCAGATGACCTGAGAGGTCTGGGGGTCATAGTGTACTAGCAGACCTGTCCCAGATGACCTGAGAGGTCTGGGGGGGTCATAGTGTAGTAGCAGACCTGTCCCAGATGACCTGAGAGGTCTGGGGGTCATAGTGTACTAGCAGACCTGTCCCGGATGACCTGAGAGGTCTGGGGGGGTCATAGTGTAGTAGCAGACCTGTCCCGGATGACCTGAGAGGTCTGGGGGGTCATAGTGTAGTAGCAGACCTGTCCCAGATGACCTGAGAGGTCTGGGGGTCATAGTGTAGTAGCAGACCTGTCCCAGATGACCTGAGAGGTCTGGGGGGTCATAGTGTAGTAGCAGACCTGTCCCAGATGACCTGAGAGGTCTGGGGGGGTCATAGTGTAGTAGCAGACCTGTCCCAGATGACCTGAGAGGTCTGGGGGGGTCATAGTGTACTAGCAGACCTGTCCCAGATGACCTGAGAGGTCTGGGGGGGTCATAGTGTACTAGCAGACCTGTCCCAGATGACCTGAGAGGTCTGGGGGGGTCATAGTGTACTAGCAGACCTGTCCCAGATGACCTGAGAGGTCTGGGGGGGTCATAGTGTAGTAGCAGACCTGTCCCAGACCACCTGAGAGGTCTGGGGGGGTCATAGTGTAGTAGCAGACCTGTCCCAGACCACCTGAGAGGTCTGGGGGGGGCATAGTGTACTAGCAGATCAGAAATGTGTTTTGGCCCTAAACCGTTTAGTGATTTATAAACTAGCAAAAGAACTTTGAAATCAATTCTTTGGGGCACAGGAAGCCAGTGTAAGGACTTCAGAACTGGAGTGATGTGATCCAGTCTCTTGGTCTTAGTGAGGACTGGAGTGATGTGATCCAGTCTCTTGGTCTTAGTGAGGACCCGAGCAGCAGCGTTCTGGATCAGCTGCAGCTGTCTGATTGATTTTTTTAGGGAGACCTGTAAAGACCCCGTTACAGTAGTCAAGTCTACTGAAGATGAAAGCATGGACCAGTTTTTCCATATCCTGTTGACACATAAGTCCTTTAACCCTTGATATATTCTTAAGGTGATAATAGGCTGACTTTGTAATTGTCTTAATGTGGCTGTTAAAGTCCAGGTCAGAGTCCATGATTACACCAAGATTTCTGGCTTTGTCAGTTGTTTTTAACGTTGTTGTTTGAAGCTGAGCGCAGACTTTTAATCGTTCCTCTTTTTCTCCAAAAACAACCACCTCAGTTTTTCCCTCATTTAATTTCAGAAAGTTCTGGCACATCCAGCCGTTAATTTGTTCAATACACTTAGTCAGTTTTTGTATTGGACTATAGTCCCCTGGCGATAAGGTTATGTTAATGTGTGTCGTCCGCATAACTATGGTAACTTATTGTGTTGTTTTCCGCTAAAGAAGATAGATAGATAGATAGATAGATAGATAGATAGATAGATAGATAGATAGATAGATAGATAGATAGATAGATAGATAGATAGATAGATAGATAGATAGATAGATAGATAGATAGATAGATAGATAGATAGATAGATAGATATTTTACTCATTTATAATATACTTGAGTCTGATGTGTTCCACATTTAAAAAAAATTGTGAACAGATGAAACAATCTGAATTGAGCATCAATGCTCACCTTGACCGTACCACTCACCTGGACCGTACCACTCACCTGGACCGTAGCACTCACCTGGACCGTACCACTCACCTGGACCGTAGCAAATGAACGCTCTCTCCATGTCACAAGGCAAGCCCTCCCAGGCTCCTGATTGGCTGAAGTCTGCAGCCACGCAGGTCTGGTTCCCGTTCTTGTTATCAGGTGGTCCGGTCTTCCAGAAGCTGAATGAGGAGGAACTTCCATCAGACCACTTCCAGGAGTCCCTGAAGAGGCCGATCCAGAATACAACTTTTCCACCTAGAATTCCCTGTATCTTCTGGTTCTCTGCCATGTCCCTCACACTGGCCAGGTCTGTGTGGTGGTCTCTGCAGTAGTTCTGGGCTCTAGTCCATGTCATAGTGGTGTTGCCGAGGACAAAAGTCACATTTGAGCCTGAAAATGGAGCAGAGAGAAGTGTAGAGGCAGCAGAACATCAGACCTCCATCCATCCACATCTGGGATTCAAGTCTTTATAATATCTACAATAAATCCACTGAGATATAAAGAACCACATCAATAAACTAACTAACAGTCTCTCCACTTTAATAAGAAATGTCCTCAAATCTATAAATCAAGATTATATTGTTTCATATTGTTTTGATTATACGTGTATCTGCATATTAATATTTCCTCCGTGTTATTAAACACACACATGTGTTTATATTGTAAGATGTGTGCACGTGAACATGCACGAGTCCAATCTCTATAATATCAGAGGTCTTCCTCTGGGGGGGTGCTGAGGCCCCACTGAGCTGGTCCCCTCTCATTCTGCCGTCTTATTATCTCAGTCAGCTGGAAAGCTCTTTGAATGGCACCAACTGGCTGGAAGCTGCTGTTAGTCGGAGTGACTGTTACTACGGAGACCGGAGTGACTGTTACTACGGAGACCGGAGTAACTGTTACTACGGAGACCGGAGTGACTGTTACTACGGAGACCGGAGTAATGAAAACAAAGAGGCAATGAGAAGCAGAGAAGGGAAACTTCACTAGTTAATACTCTCACCTCTGACTTCTGCACAGAGTGGAAACGCCAATGTGCTGTTACAACCGTAGTCGTGCCAGAGTCCATTAGAAAACATCCCTGTGCAGACTTTTCCACTGTATCCATCGTTTGGTTCTCCTGACCCCCATCGTCTGAAGTCCGTCTCCCCGGGTTTGTAGAAACTTGGGTCTGACAGGGACCACCTCCAGCTGTCCCCGGACAGTCCTATCCAGGCTCTCTGGTTGAGAGATAAAGAATTAGACTCTGCTGTAGCTTTTTGTTGGAGACCTTATGTCACTCTTTACACTTCTACTACATTTCAAAGATTAATATTGTACTTTTTCCTGGTCTACATGTAGTTCTTAGTTCCTCTGGAGGGTTTCATCCCTCCTGTCAGAAAGACTTAGACCTGAAGGAGAAAGGTGAACTCACATAGCTGTTGTTGGAGTAGACCATGTGGTCTAGATCTGCGGTGTTGTTCAGGATCTTCATAACCTCCATGTTGTCTACAGAGACCAGGTCTGTGTGTTTCTCTCTGCAGTATCTTTGGGCTTCAGTAAAGTTCTTCCTGTCATACACAAAATAGTACTGACGTCCAGCAGCTGATGAGACAGCACTCAGCCCTGTAGAGACACACACACACACACACACACACACACACACACACACACAGACACAGCAGATTTAATATTTTATATTTATTGCAGAGTGTGGGGGGGGGGCTGCTAGTGCTGGATCAGCGCCCAGAGTGGTTGGTGCCGGTACGGTGCCTTGCTCAAAACCACCTGGCAGTGCCCAGCAGGTAAAGAGGCCAGCAATCCACTCCGTACTTTGGTCCGTATGGGGACTTGAACCGGCGACCCTCCAGTTCTCGACCCAACTCCCTATGGACGGAGCTACTGACTGTGGGGTCCTGACATGTGAGGACACAACGTGGGACGAGAGCAGAGCGAGGACCCAGAAGCAGAGAAGGCCAGGCCGGCAGGAGAGGGTTCCAAGGCTTTATTTTACTCAAAAAACAAAAATAACACAAACACAGGAAGCACAGGATCTAAAACAAAGTCCCAAAAACCAAACTAACAAAAGAAGAAGTCACGGGGACGGGGACGGGGACAACACCTGGAAACACCTGGAAACACCTGGAAACACCTGGAAACACCTGGAAACCTGAGACAGGACGAAGACAAGCACGGCACAAACGCACAAGAACGATCTGACGAGAGACAAAGAGACACAGAGGTTAAATACAAGAGGTAACGAGGTAACGAGGTAACGAGGAACAGGTGATACATCAGTTGAATCACATTAGGGCGGGGCAATCACACAGACAGGAAGTAAAACTAGAGACAAGACGAGACCGATTGTTCAACAGCGACCTCAGAGTCGACTTTAATATGGACCTAGAACTGGTTCTAAACCCTATGACCAAGGGAATAGAGAGGGACTGACCCTGCCCGGAGGAGGGGCACCCGTCTGGAGCCAGGCCCAGACAGAGGGCTCATCAGCGATGGTGTCCGGATTTGCCACGGTGCCCAGCCGGGCACAGCCCGAAGAAGCTACGTGGCACCTTTCTCTCCATCCCATGAGCCCACCACCTGTGGGAGGAACCGCTGGGGTCGGGTGCGCTGCCACATGAGTGACCTTCAGCTCTCACTGGATCGGTTCTCAGCCGAGTGTGAAGCGGCTGGGATGAGGATCAGCACCTCTAAATCTGAGGCCATGGTTCTCAGCAGGAAACCGATGGAGTGCCTTCTTCAGGTAGGGAGTGAGTCCTTACCCCAAGTGAAGGAGTTTAAGTACCTTGGGGTCTTTTTTGCGAGTGAGGGGACCATGGAGCGTGAGATTGGTCGGAGAATCGGAGCAGCGGGTGCGATATTCCATTCAGTTTATCGCACCGTTGTCACGAAAAGAGCTGAGACAGAAGGCGTCCAGCTGGGACGAGGCCTTGGGAAGACCCAGGACTAGGTAGAGGGACGTCCAGCTGGGAGGAGGCCTCGGGGAAGACCCAGGACTAGGTGGAGAGATTATATCTCCAACCTGGCCTGGGAATTCTTTGGGATCCCCCAGGCGGAGCTTGTTGATGTGGCTCGGGGAAGGGAAGTTTGGGGTCCCTGCTGGAGCTGCTGCCCCCGCGACCCAATACCGGATAAGCGGATGAAGATGGATGGATGGATGGATGGAAAGAACTGGTTCTTTATTACATGCGAGAAAATGAATGAAAACAATGTTGGAGAGAAATCGTCATCACACTGAAAACAAAGAAGCATTTTCATGGTGTAATGATTCAGATGGACTCCCAGACAAGATGGTGCTCACCCAACTGGCCAATAGGAACGTGGCCCCGCCCTACTGGCCAATAGTATATATATATATATATATATATATATATATATATATATATATATATATATATATATATATATATATATATATATATATATATATATATATATATATATATATATGTATATATATATATATATGTATATATATATATATGTATATATATATATATATGTATATATATATATATATGTATGTATTTTTATCTTATTGAGAAGAAAAGAGTTTTACGGCATCCGTCTAACTGTCATTGTCTCTTTAAAGTGGACTGGGCCGAGTCCTCTGTTGTGTTTCAACAGGAACTATTTGACCAGAAGGAGCTCATAACATAACTAATGATTACTGAGCTGACGTCTCTTAGTTTGTGGAAATGAATAAACTGTGATAAGAGTCCTGTTGTCCCACCGATATGTAAATGTGCCGTAATAATAAAGACTATTAACATTTATGAAACATGAAACACTCACCTGATGCAGCCATGATGAGCAGAAGAAGTCTGTCCATCTTGGTCTGGGTCGTCCTCGCTGTGTCTTCAGACAGGACGCTGCTCTGGGTCGTCCTCTCTGTGTCTTCAGACAGGACGCTGCTCTGGGTCGTCCTCGCTGTGTCTTCAGACAGGACGCTGCTCTAGGTCGTCCTCGCTGTGTCTTCAGACAGGACGCTGGTCTCTGTCGTCCTCTCTGTGTCTTCAGACAGGACGCTGCTCTAGGTCGTTCTCTCTGTGTCTTCAGACAGGACGCTGCTCTCTGTCGTCCTCTCTGTGTCTTCAGACAGGACGCTGCTCTAGGTCGTCCTCGCTGTGTCTTCAGGTCTCAGCTCATATAACTCTTTGTTCCACATGAACAGAGAACAACTCCTCCGTAACTATTTACATGTTAGGCAAATAATGAGCAGACAGTCAAAAATGGTTACAGACATTTACAAATAGACAAACTTTCCCTCGCATACACAGACACACACACACACACACACACTCTACAGACACATTTTGTCTGTCAATTTCCTGGAAGACTGCCCTTGTTCTTGTGTGTTGGTACATGCAACTTTCTGCATCTGATTCTACATATATCTTTGGAACCAAGCTAACCGGTCTTTCTGCTACTGTCTCCTGTCCACTGAGGACAACTGTCTCTGTCCTCTGCTGCTCTGAGACAATCTGTCCAAATATCACCTAGTTGGTTGCATCAGAAGCAGAGTCCAGAGCCCAGATGGTGGGTCAGCCCTGTAAGGAAGACCTTCCTCTCTAAATGACCTTCTGTAGATCAGAACTCTGGTGGAGCAGTGTTACGGCCCCGGCCTTTTAGGTTAGTTGAGGCTTCTAGTCTGAGCATGTGCAACATGTTCCTGTATGCAGATTCAGCTGCGTGGTTGCCCGGAGAGGATTGGCCATCGTGGTGGCTCCGCCCACTTCCCTGTTCAAGTCCATTGCTGTTGATTGGTGCGGTTGGTGCGGATCCTTCCAATCAGCTTCCTGCAATCAGCCCAGCTGGAGATTAAAAAGCTCTTGGATTCATCCGTCCTGGGGCCTGTTGCACGAAACCAGGATAAGGGATTAAGCCGGGATATTCAAGTTATCCTGGATTAATTTAGCTTTGACTCGGTTGCACGAAACCAGGTTGAATTAAACCCAGCCAAGTAACCATGGAGATTTATTCTTTGCGGCTAGCCTGGTCTAGAGAAGGCCCACAGCCGGGCCCACAGCCGGGCCCACAGCCGGCCGGGCCCACAGCCGGGCCCAGGTTAATCCTGGAGTCTCATGTGTTAAATCAGCTGCCGCTCTGATCCTAAATAAATGTGTTTAACAGTTATTACGTTGTCTTCTGCATGTGTTCTGCTTTATTTTTATTAACATGCATTATTTGTCACTATTGTTGTCATGAGTCTGATTTAAACCCTACAGTTGTTTAGATGGTTAGAAATGGTTGCCATGGCACCCTGATGCAGAGTGGCAATCGGGAGAGTCTGGACTTGTCCCAATGGGACGGTAGTGATATTTCTTTCATGTTAATTAAAATCCTTTGTTGTTACCGTGACCTGTTCTCCCTTTTTGCTTTGGTTCCTCCAAATTCATCCATTTTATGTTGCGCCGATCTCCCAACGAGCTGGGTCGTAACAACAGGAGAAGAGAACTGTGTTGTTGTCTGCTCAGTTCCTATCAAACGTTACTATTTATGACACTTCAGCATGAGAAGCTGCACAGGTGCTTCTCAGAGAGAGAAGGGCTGGAAATGATGGAGGAAGCACAGAGGCAGGCAGGCAGGCTGGCAGGCTGGCAGGCTGGCTGGCTGGCTGGCTGGCTCCATCTTGATTAGTCCTGGGGCCTCAGTAAGAAACATGGCGTTCAATAGAAGGCGTACGCCACTCTGGTCCCACTTGGGGGGGGGGTCAGCTTTGGCATCCCTTTCCAGAAACAATTTCTCTATGTAGTGCTAGACCTTTTCATCAACTTTAATATCGGACCATTTCTTTTTAATTTTCAGGGGCTGTTGCATTAACACCTGCAACATGCCCCTCCAAACATTTTCTCCTCTTTAACAAGAACTCCAACTTCATATCGAGTGAAAGTCCTTTGTTTTGTGTTCCTCTCTGCGCATGATGTCGGTATGGATGAATATTAATTTGGGGGAATTCCACTGACTATGTAAAGTCAACTATGGGCGAGACATGAAGCCGCCAAAGCTGCCCCCCCCCAATTAGAGTTGACTGTATTTCATGAAGGGAAACCAGCGTAGGGTGGTTTTATGAATCAGAATATCTCTGTACGTACGCACTTCCAATGTTTCGTCCATACGCCACTACTGACCGAAATTCGCCACGCAGTTTCATAAACGAGGCCCCTGGTCTTGGATCAGCTTCTGGCCCTTAATGTTTCTTCTAAAGTCCTGAATCTTTGAGGGTTTTAAAATAACGTGTCATTTCCCCTCATTCTCTCTGAATAGAGCAGCAACTCTGCCGTTCTGGGACTTAAACAACAGAAACATTGGACAGTTTCTGCCTCACTTTTAATCATAAAAGAACAAAAGATAATGAACTCAGGATCTCAAGATGAATAAAATAAAGATTGACACGATGTGTATAAAGCAGCACAAACTCACCGTTGAGTGGTTTTTCAGCTGGGCGATGGTTGCGCGGTCCTCGGCTGTGAGGTTGTTCTTCTCCTTGCAGGCGAGCTGGGCCTGCTGCTCCGACTGATCGTTCTGACAGCAGACGTACCAGTCTCCGTCGATGTACACGGACGTCACCCACAGCAGACCCACCAGCACCGCCTTGACAATGTGAAAAACCAAAACGCAGAACAGTTTGCACCGTTTCTTGCAGTCATTTGTGCACGTACGGCCACATGGACAGGCACGCTACAGGCACACGTATACTTCAGGGCTCTCAGAAAGATTGTGTCCGTCCAGAGTTGTAAAATAAATACAAGAAACGACGGCATAATCATGTAGAAATTGCAGTCAAAAACTTGCTGTTTGCACGAGCACTCCAAATCTTTGTCGAGGACAACATCACTGCGATGTAGGTGCTGAGCTTCTTAATCAGGAACTTTGGCAGGAAGTTCTTCATCTTTGCTGCAAAGTCTGAATCTGCTCGGGGGGAGCTTGCTTCTCTTTAGATACACCAACATGAAACTATGCTTTTCCTGTTTATGCAAGAAAGCGGCTACATGGTATAAGATGTGCAAGTACTCGAGTAGGATTTCAAGTGGTGGGTGTTTTTGGTTTTGGTTTGCATTCGAAGGCATGGGAACCTTTTGTTTCTTGAGATAGTATTTCCTGCTTCTGTCTCTGATCTTTTCTAGTCTGGCTGCCACTGTTAGAGGAGAGGCCAGATGTGAGTCTCATGCTCAGATTTAACCCGTTTACAACATAACTGTCATACTGAAATGAGTGAAATCCATGAAATAATAAAGTTTCTCATTATGAACAATAACAGAAGATGGAAATCATTTCAGAAACGTAGCTATCTATGGTTGTTTGATGCTAACGTTAGCTCAGAACACCATTCAACTGACAGCCTTTGTTGTGTTTGATGCTAACTTGTAGCTAAGCTAGCAGTGAACCAACTTCGTTAAGTAGGTCCATTTTTACTGGGTTGACATTCAGAGATGGGAAGTAACAAAGTACAAATACTTTGTTACTGTACTTAAGTAGATTTGTCAGATATTTTTACTTTACTTTATTATTTATTTTTTTGGAGACTTTTTACTTTTACTCCTTACATTTTAACACGAATATCGGTACTTTCTACTCCTTACAATTTACAAAATTGGCTCGTTACTTTAGTTTTGTACAAAAGCTCGTCTATCAGGAGTGACTGTGAATATCGGAGAACAGCGCGGACACGGAGAAAAAAGTGAGAGAAAAGAAAAAGACTATCTGTCCGGAGGATAATCAGTTGAGATTGTGTGTGTGAGCGTCTTTGAGAACTGGAAGTCATATAACTGATGTTGTCAGTTCATTTAAGCCGGTTGTTGTATTGGTCTGTAGTTCTGGCAAATTTAAAGTTAGCTTGTTAGCTAAGTTACACCTGTTAGCTAGGCTGGACCTGTTACCTAGGTTACACCTGTTACCTAGGTTACACCTGTTAGCTAGGTTGGACTTGTTACCTAGGTTACACCTGTTAGCTTGGTTGGACCTGTTACCTAGGTTACACCTGTTACCTAGGTTACACCTGTTAGCTAGGTTGGACCAGTTACCTAGGTTACACCTGTTACCTAGGTTACACCTGTTAGCTAGGTTGGACCTGTTACCTAAGTTACACCTATTAGCTAGGTTACACCTGTTACCTAGGTTACACTTGTTAGCTAGGTTGGACCTGTTACCTAGGTTACACCTGTTAGCTAAGTTACACCTGTTACCTAGGTTACACTTGTTAGCTAAGTTACACCTGTTACCTAGGTTACACCTGTTACCTAGGTTACACCTGTTAGCTAGGTTACACCTGTTACCTAGGTTACACCTGTTAGCTAGGTTGGACCTGTTACCTAGGTTACACCTGTTACCTAGGTTACACCTGTTCCCTAGGTTACACCTGTTAGCTAGGTTGGACCTGTTACCTAGGTTACACCTGTTAGCTAGGTTACACCTGTTAGCTAGGTTACGCCTGTTAGCTAGGTTGGACCTGTTAGCTAGGATACACCTGTTAGCTAGGTTGGACCTGGCTGTTGATTCGATATAATGGCGATTGCTGAACGTGCTCATTAAGATAATGTAATTAATAGTGGGTTTATTGTTATTATTTACTAGCATATATGATTCCCATGCATTGTGTGTGGTAGCCTTTGCAATGTTATGTATTTCTTTTATTACCACACACACACACACACACACACACACACACACACACACACACACATAAACACAAAGCCATAGCAGAGCTAGTTTTGGACTGTTGGTTCCCTTTGGTTTGTTCTGTTTTTGTAATAATGTATTTTGCCTTTGCTCTGCGTCTGGGTCCTTATTATCCTTCATGTCAAATCACAACACATCCAAACTGAAGGGAAGTTGTTCTGAAATCAAACTCCGACAGAACAAAGCAGCTATTAATATTCTTTAATGAGCTTATTCATCTTCAGTGATATGATTACTCTCTGGGTTTAACCAAGTGTGCCCTTGTGGACCATATATAATGTAAATATATAATGTAAAATATATCACCAGCATATTACAACATGAGAAACATCACATTCAACATGCCTTTTTATCACTTTTTTAATCACCTTTTAAAAAAAGGTGACAGAAAGCGACAAAAGATGAGACTCTGTGAGGAATCTGACTCTGCAAACAATGCACCTCTATGCCATGAAAGCACAAACAATTTTTATGACTTAATCTTAACTTTCTGTGCATCAGAGGTCACCCAGAGGTCACCCAGAGGTCACCCAGAGGTCACCACTTCCTCAATGACTTACACAGCTCTTTTGCAATAAGCACACACATACATTTTGTTAATAAAACATGAATTAATATTAATTAATATATCTCCTGCACGCTGTGAGAGCTGAACTGTGTTATCTGCTGTATCTCCATGGCTACCGCACACCGATCGCCTGGCGTCGTCCTTCACATGACGCGACTACGCAGGAGTCAAAAAGCCTTTACTCTCAAACAAAGAGATGTTTTATCTCATTAAAATAGATTCTAAAGAAGAAACACTCAAACATGTCGGTTATATTTCCCAAAAACTGATAAATCAGATAAAGTCTAGTTTTATTTTAATAGTCTGGAGCTCAACTAGATGAAGTTTTTCACCAAATGTGACTAAAAAGCATCAAATCTGCATATCTGAGAAGCTGTGAGTATAACGGTGAATGTGTTAAGTCTTTCTGCTTTTCTCTGATGAGACTCAGCATTACAGCTCGTCCCTCTTCCTCCTCCTCTTGTTGGTCTTCTGGTCTTCCTTGTGGAAGACTTGTCCATCGGCCTGCTTCCTCCAGCTCAGCTTGATGTTGTGGTTCAGCCCCTGGTCCCTCAGCTTCTGTTGGAGCTGAGACACCAAACTTATCTTATTAGATTGGTTCTTCATGAAGGTAAAACAGTAGAAAACATGATGTACCTGCTTCAACATGGCCTCCATCACAGCAGGGTCATTCAGATCCACGTTCTCCTTCTTCTCAAACGTCACTTTCATCACTTTCTTTGTAACACGAACCACTTTGGAAAGATCAAAGAAACTTTATGAGTCATAACATGTCTGTTTGGATAATTATCATGACATGATCAATCTCCTGCCAAAGTCCTGTTCATTCCTCCTTTATCACAACATGAGGACAACATGAAGACAACATGTGGGCAATATGAAGACAACATGAGGACAACATGAGGACAACATGAAGACAACATGAAGACAACATGAAGACAACATGAGGACAACATGATGACAACATGAGGACAACATGAGGGCAACATGAGGACAACATGAGGGCCACATGAGGAAAACATGAGGACAACATGAAGACAACATGAAGACAACATGAGGGCAACATGAGGGCAACATGAAGACAACATGAAGACAACATGAGGACAACATGAAGACAACATGAAGACAACATGAGTAAAGTAAGTAAGTAAAATTTATTTGTATAGCACTTTTCTCAGATGAAGATCACAAAGTGCTTCACAACAAAAGGAAGCATTAACAACTCTCATAAATACAATGCATCACAAAAACAAAACAAAAGAATAACACGTACACATAAGACCAGCCTAACCACCCTACAATCTAGTTAAAAGCCTCTTTAAAAAGCAGAGTTTTCAACTGAGTTTTAAAGTTTTCCACACAATCTAAGCAGCGCATGGAAGGAGGCAAAGCGTTCCACAACCTCGGTGCAACAACCTGAAATGAACGGTCCCCCCTAGTTTTAAAATGTGTAAGGGGGGCAACTAATAGTCTCTGGCCTGTTGATCTCAGACTACGTGAGGATGTACCCAGCTGTATCAGGTCTGAGATGTATGGGGGTGCCTGTCCTTGTAGGGCTCTAAAAGTTAAGACCAAAATTTTGAAGTGCATTCTAGATATCACTGGTAACCAATGAAGTGAAGCTAAAACTGGAGTAATATGTGCCCTTTTACTCGTGTGGGTTAAAAGTCTAGCAGCAGAATTTTGGACAGTCTGGAGATGACAAAGATCCTTCTTATTAAGGCAAATAAAAAGACTATTACAATAGTCTAGGCGAGACGAGATAAAAGCATGAATAATCATCTCCAACTCGGCTTTTGACACCAAGGAGCTTATCTTTGAAATGTTCCTTAATTGAAAGAAACATGAGGACAACATGAGGACAACATGAGGGCCACATGAGGGCCACATGAGGACAACATGAGGAAAACATGGGGAAAACATGAGGGCAACATGGGGACAACATGACGGCAACATGAGGAAAACATGAGGACAACATGGGGACAACATGGGGACAACATGAGGGCAACATGGGGACAACATGAGGGCAACATGGGGACAACATGAGGGCAACATGAGGACAACATGAGGACAACATGAGGACAACATGAGGGCAACATGAGGGCAACATGAGGACAACATGAAGACAACATAAAGACAACATAACGGCAACATGAGGACAACATGAGGACAACATGAAGACAACATGAGGACAACATGACGGCAACATGAAGACAACATGAAGACAACATAAAGACAACATAACGGCAACATGAGGACAACATGAAGACAACATGAAGACAACATGAGGACAACATAACGGCAACATGAAGGTTAAACGTAACGAAGCGTAATCTACTTTAGATTGACTTATTAGTTAATTAAGGAAGGGAATTAGTTAAGGGAAATTTACAATTCACACTTGTTATTACACACCGGCCTGAACTACACACACATGCACTAATGTCGGGGGGGGGACATGGAAAGGCGCCCCCGAGCACCATTCCAGCTACCAGTCCACCACCATACTTTGGTCCGTATGGGGACTTCCCAACCCAACCCCCTATGGACTGAGCTACTCCCCCCTCCCCCCCACCACAGTTTATAGAACTAAAGGACTTTTCTCATTCTGTTAAAAACATCTTGAGAAAACCGTCTCATTACCTTCAAATCCTGAACCGAATGGTGTGAAGATCGTTTCATCCCTATAGTCCTGAATGGAAATGGAAAAACAGTTGGAGTTCCGGGTTAGCACTCACCTGGACCCTGGACCATAGCACTTACTTGGACCCTGGACCATAGCACTCACTTGGACCCTGGACTGTAGCACTCACCTGGACTGTAGCACTCACCTGGACCGTAGCACTCACCTGGACCCTGGACCATAGCACTCACCTGGACCGTACCATAGCACTCACCTGGACCCTGGACCGTACCACTCACCTGGACAGTACCACTCACCTGGACAGTACCACTTACCTGGACCATACCACTCACCTGGACCGTAGCAAATGAACGCTGTCTCCATGTCACATGGCCAGCCCTCCCAGGCTCCTGATTGGCTGAAGTCTGCTGCCACACAGATCTGGTTCCCGTTCTTGTTATCAGGTAGCCCGGTCTTCCAGAAGCTGAATGAGGTGGAACTTCCATCAGACCACTTCCAGGAGTCCCTGAAGAGGCCGATCCAGGCTACATCTACTTTTGTCCAGAATGCATCTGCTTTAGTCAAGTATACACCTTTTCCACCTAGCATCCCCTGTATCTTCTGGTTCTCTGTCATGTCCCTCACACTGGCCAGGTCTGTGTGGTGGTCTCTGCAGTAGTTCTGGGCTCCAGTCCATGTCATAGTGGAGCGGACGATGACAAAAGTCACATTTGACCCTGAAAATGGAGCAGAGAGAAGTGTAGAGTCAGCAGAACATCAGACCTCCATCCATCCACATCTGGGATTCAAGTCTTTATAATATCTACAATAAATCCACTGAGATATAAAGAACCACATCAATAAACTAACTAACAGTCTCTCCACTTTAATAAGAAATGTCCTCAAATCTATAAAACAAGATTATATTGTTTCATATTGTTTTGATTATACGTATATCTGCATATGAATATTTCCTCCGGGTTATTAAACACACACATGTGTTTATAGTGTAAGATATGTGCACGTGAACATGCACAAGTCCAATCTCTATAATATCAGAGGTCTTCCTCTGGGGGGGTGCTGAGGCCCCACTGAGCTGGTCCCCTCTCATTCTGCCGTCTTATTATCTCAGTCAGCTGGAAAGCTCTTTGAATGGCACCAACTGGCTGGAAGCTGCTGTTAGTCGGAGTGACTGTTACTACGGAGACCGGAGTGACTGTTACTACGGAGACCGGAGTGACTGTTACTACGGAGACCGGAGTGACTGTTACTACGGAGACCGGAGTGACTGTTACTACGGAGACCTGTTACTACGGAGACCGGAGTGACTGTTACTACGGAGACCGGAGGATGAAAACAAAGAGGCAACGAGAAGCAGAGAAGGGAAACTTCACTAGTTAATACTCTCACCTCTGACTTCTGCACAGAGTGGAAACACAACTGTGCTGTTACAATTCTGGTTGAACCAGAGTCCATCAGATCGCATCCATGTGCAGGCTTTTACATTGTATCCAGTTTTTGGTTCTCCTGGCCCCCATTGTCTGAACTCCGTCTCCCCGGGTTTGTAGAAACTTGGGTCTGACAGGGACCACCTCCAGCTGTCCCCGGACAGTCCTATCCAGACTCTCTGGTTGAGGGATAAAGAATTAGACTCTGCTGTAGCTTTTTGTTGGGGACCATATGTTGACCTAATCCTTCCATCTCCTGTCTCGATACCAGTCTGATCCTCTACTACACCTTCATTCTGTTTCCCTCCTTTAAGAACCCCATCAGAGTCTCGACAACATAGATCTCTGCTGTTATAGAAACTGTTTTCGGATGTTTTAGTTTTGTTTTACTGTCTGCTGAAGGTTAAACTCAAACTCTTTAGACTTCTACTACATTTCAAAGATGAATATTGAACTTTTTCCTGGTCTACATGTAGTTCTTAGTTCCTCTGGAGGATTTCAGCCCTCCTGTCAGAAAGACTTAGACTTGAAGGAGAAAGGTGAACTTACATAGCTGTTGTTGTTGGAGTAGATCATGCGGTCTAGAACTTCGGTGTTGTTCAGGATCTTCATAACCTCCATGTGGTCTACAGAGACCAGGTCTGTGTGTTTCTCTCTGCAGTATCTTTGGGCTTCAGTAAAGTTCTTCCTGCCATACACTAAATAGTACTGACGTCCAGCAGCTGATGAGACAGCACTCAGCCCTGTAGAGACACACACACACACACACACACACACACACACACACACATATTTAACAACAACTTTTTCAAGACATTTCGTATCACTGTTGCATGCACACAAGAGACTGTGCCTTGTTCAGGCCCCCCAGAGACTGTGCCTTGTTCAGGCCCCCCAGAGACTGTGCCTTGTTCATGCCCCCCAGAGACTGTGCCTTGTTCAGGACACCCAGAGACTGTGCCTTGTTCATGGCCCTCCAGAGACTGTGCCTTGTTCAGGCCGCCAAGAGACAGTGCCTTGTTTAGGCACCCCAGAGACTGTGCCTTGTTCAGGCCCTCCAGAGACTGTGCCTTGTTCAGGCCCTCCAGAGACTGTGCCTTGTTCAGGCCCCCCAGAGACTGTGCCTTGTTTAGGCCCCCCAGAGACTGTGCCTTGTTCAGGCCCCCCAGAGACTGTGCCTTGTTCAGGCCCCCAAGAGACTGTGCCTTGTTTAGGCCCCCAAGAGACTGTGCCTTGTTCAGGCCCCCAAGAGACTGTGCCTTGTTCAGGCCCCCAAGAGACTGTTCCTTGTCAAGGCACCCAAGAGACTGTGCCTTGTCAAGGCACCCAAGAGACTGTGCCGTGTTTAGGCCCCCCAGAGACTGTGCCTTGTCAAGCCACCCAAGAGACTGTGCCTTGTTTAGGTACCCCAGAGACTGTGTCTTGGTCAGGAATTCATGAGACTCCGGCTCCCCCTGTTTTATCGGCGGTCCAGCCGAGGTAGAGAGGGAGTCCAGACGTCCCTCCCTGTCTGAGAGAGAGTCCAGATGTCCCTCCCAATCAGACAGGGAGTCCAGATGTCCCTCTTCCAGCCTGAGAGAGTCTGAGAGGGAGGCCAGACGTCCCTCTTCCAGTCTGAGAAAGTCTGAGAGGGAGTCCAGATGTCCCTCCTCCAGTCTGAAGGAATCTGAGAGGGAGTCCAGATGTCCCTCCCAGTCTGAGAGAGTCTGAGAGGGAGTCAAGATGTCCCTCCTCCACTCTGAAGGAGTCTGAGAGGGAGTCTAGATGTCCCTCCCAGTCTGAGAGAGTCTGAGAGGGAGTCCAGACGTCCCTTCCCCAACAACAGCATGCTGTCTGCAGACAGACAGCTCTTTGTGTTTTACATACTCAGCTTACAGTACCTCAGAATTATTATGTAAAGAGGCAACAATAATTTACATATGAGGCGAAGCGCAAAGGTCCTGCTTTTTCAAAAACATGTGTGATGTCATGTTGTTAGTCTGATGCCAAAAACAAAGTGACCCCCACCTCTAGAGCAGTGATTTTCAACCACTGTTGATCGTCCTGTGTGATTTGGGAAATTAGCCCATTTTACTTAATTGGTTCAACAATTTGTTTCATTGAGTTACTGCAAATAATTTCCCATCGTTACGCATCTGTGCCGGCAATGTGATGACAGAGGAATGAAATACTTTCTATGTCAGTAGGTGGCAGTATAGTGCAGTTTTGATCTTGTCTATTTAACCCTCGTGTTGTCTTCACGTCAAAATTAAACAACACTTCAACGCTTTTTATCAATTATTTTGACTTTTTCATGTTTTTGTCCCTTTTTTCAACACTTTTGATGATAGATAGATAGATAGATAGATAGATAGATAGATAGATAGATAGATAGATAGATAGATAGATAGATAGATAGATAGATAGATAGAGATATTGATCCCAAAAAAATGGGAAATGATGGTGTTACAGCAGCAAATTAAAGTGGACTGGGCCGAGCCCTCTGTTGTGTTTCAACAGGAACTATTTGACCAGAAGGAGCTCATAACATAACTAATGATTACTGAGCTGACGTCTCTTAGTTTGTGGAAATGAATAAACTGTGATAAGAGTCCTGTTGTCCCACCGATATGTAAATGTGCCGTAATAATAAAGACTATTAACATTTATGAAACATGAAACACTCACCTGATGCAGCCATGATGAGCAGAAGAAGTCTGTCCATCTTGGTCTGGGTCGTCCTCGCTGTGTCTTCAGACAGGACGCTGCTCTGGGTCGTCCTCTCTGTGTCTTCAGACAGGACGCTGCTCTCTGTCGTCCTCTCTGTGTCTTCAGACAGGACGCTGCTCTCTGTCGTCCTCTCTGTGTCTTCAGACAGGACGCTGCTCTGGGTCGTCCTCTCTGTGTCTTCAGACAGGACGCTGCTCTGGGTCGTCCTCGCTGTGTCTTCAGACAGGACGCTGCTCTCTGTCGTCCTCTCTGTGTCTTCAGACAGGACGCTGCTCTCTGTCGTCCTCTCTGTGTCTTCAGACAGGATGCTGCTCTCTGTCGTCCTCTCTGTGTCTTCAGACAGGACGCTGCTCTCTGTCGTCCTCTCTGTGTCTTCAGACAGGACGCTGCTCTCTGTCGTCCTCGCTGTGTCTTCAGACAGGACGCTGCTCTCTGTCGTCCTCGCTGTGTCTTCAGACAGGACGCTGCTCTCTGTCGTCCTCTCTGTGTCTTCAGACAGGACGCTGCTCTCTGTCGTCCTCTCTGTGAGGACCCTGCTCATAGAACTCTTGTTATTTGTCCTCCTCCGTAACTATTTACATGTTAGGCAAATAATGAGCAGAACAGACAATGGAAACGGTTCCTCTTTCTCTAAGAATGGTTGATGCCTGCAGCTATATACAAATATATGTGCCCCCCCCCACCCCCCCACATCTCTCCATTAGTGCACGTACAGGACCTGAGCATGTGTGTGTATTTCAGGCCTGTGTGTAATAACAACAGAGCGTAAATTGTAATTTCCCTTTGTGGGACTAATAGGATATATTATTATTATTATTATTATTATTATTATTATTATTATTATTATATTTTAATCTAACCTTTCTTGACCCAGGCATGTCATTAACAACAGATTCTTATTTGCAATAGTCCTCTGGGGTCGATGCACTGTTGGGCCGATGCAGTCTGGGGCCAATGCAGTCTGGGGCCGATGCAGTCTGGGGCCGATGCTCTCTGGGGCCGATGCAGTCTGGGGCCGATGCAGTCTGGGGCCGATGCACTGTGGGGCCGATGCACTGTGGGGCCAATGTGGGCGGCTGGAAAAAGACTGCCATTTCACGCTAGTTTCACAAAAATAAGTAAGACTAGCTGCAGCCTGGAGCCTCCCGTCTGGTGCTGTCAGGCTTCTCCTCTTCAAAATAAAAGCATCCGCTATCTCTTAGTACTTTTGTGTTTTGGGTGTTTACATATGTAATAATATGTTTTAAATAAGCAAGTCCATTCTATTCTAAGATGGTGGCAGGATAGTTTATTTGAAGGTTTTATAAATTGAAAGCTTGTAAGTGTTCATACGCAGATGAAACAGCCATCGTTGGATGTATCAGGGGGGACAGGTAGGAGGAGTATCGGAGTCTGGTGGGGACTTTGCTCTCTGGTGCACACTAACTGCCTACAGCTCAACACCTCTAAGACCAAGAAGCTGGTCGTTGACTTTGGGAGGTCCAGACCAAGACCACGACCGGTCCTGCAAGAGGGCGTTGAGGTGGAGGCAGTTGAATCATCCAGATACCCCGGGCTGTGGCTGGACAGCAAACTGGACTGGACCACACACACCAGCCCCCTGGACAGGAAGACACAGAGCAGGCTGGACTTCCTGAGGAGACTGCGGTCCTTCAACATCTGCAGCAAACTGCTGTGGATGTTTTACCAGTCTGTGGTCACCAGTGTCTTCTTCTACACTGTGGTGTGCTGGGGGGGGGGGGCAGCATTTCCAAGAAGGACACCCACAGGCTGGATAAACTGATCAGGCGGGCCGGCTCTGTGGTCGGCATGAAGCTGGACTCACTGGTGACGGTGGCAGATAGAGGACACTGGACAAACTGCTGGACATTACTGAAAATGCCAGCCCCCCCCTGCCCCAAATAAAGCAAATAATGTCCCCGTCTGGGGGGGGTACAGTGCCTTGCTCATGAGAGCCTGTCAGTGCCCAGGAGGTGAACTGGCATCTCTCCAGCTACCAGTCCACACTCGGTACTTTGGTCCGTACGGGGACTTGAACCAGCGACCCTCCGGTTCCCAATTACATGCTTTTATTAAAAAGTGAACTTACTTTTCACATATCTATAAGATGTGTAGACTATGATTGTCTTTTATACAACATACTGCAAATATTGTTATGCTGAACTTAATTTGTCTCTTTGCTGCTTTTATTATATAAATAAATATATATATATATATATATATATATATATATATATATATATATATATATATATATATATATGTTAGAATATCTTTCAGCTCGGAAGTGTTATCGTTACATTTTTCACTTTCATATTACTTTGCTTTAGATTTTATGTATTTGATGTATTTGTATTTCATTCCTTAATAAACTACAAACATTCCCATCAGCCCCAGCTGTTCTTTGTGTTCAGGGCTGACTAATGTAAAGATTTACTGACCCAGAGGGGACAGACAGCCGTCAATATTAATACATGAACATGGAATCAATCAACAAAACATAAAACCATAAGTCACGGGTACATTAATCACGGGGACATATATCATGAGGACATAGATCACGGGGACATATATCATGAGGTCATAGATCACGGGGACATATATCATGTGGACATAGATCACGGGGACATATATCATGAGGACATAGATCACGGGGACATATATCATGAGGACATAGATCACGGGGACATATATCATGAGTACATTCATCACAAGGACATTGACCACGATGACACTGGCAAATATGAAAGTCATATTGTCATTGGTCATTGTTAGAAACCATCAGAGGAAGTGAGACGAAACCAGAACCCGTGATCAACGGTGAGAAAGCAGCAGAGGTCTGGTTGGAGGACGAGAAAACGTCTTCACATGGAAACAAATATGAAACCAACGTTCAGAATCACACGTCAGATCCATGTGAGGACCAGCTGGAGGTCAATGGAGGACAGGTTTCTCCGATGGTTGGATCCATTATCAAAGTCCTGTAAACCACCTTGCTGTTGATGTGAGCTCATTCATACAGTTTTTCATCTAGTTTCAATAAATAATTTCACTTCCGGGATTGCTCCATTGCCGACTGTAATCCCATCAGATGTCCATCCCTGTCCTCTGTCCTCTGTACTGATGGCGTTCTAACCTCCATCCCCATCCTCTGTCTGTGTCTCTGTGTTTGTTTCTGAGGACTATGGTTACCTGGTCCTCAGATCTCTGCAGGGTAAATCCAGACAGCTAGCTAGACTATATGTCCAATCTGAGGACTACTGAATACTATGGTATTAAAATGATACCATGATGGACTCTGCAGTAAAGGTATTTAAATGAGACCATGATGGACTTTGCAGTAGAGGTATTTAAATGAGACCATGATGGACTCTGCAGTAAAGGTATTTAAATGAGACCATGATGGACTCTGCGGTAGAGGTACTTAAATGAGACCATGATGGACTCTGTGGTAGAGGTATTTAAATGAGACCATGGTGGACTCTGCGGTAGAGGTACTTAAATGAGACCATGATGGACTCTGTGGTAGAGGTACTTAAATGATACCATGATGGACTCTGCGGTAGAGGTACTTAAATGATACCATGATGGACTCTGCGGTAGAGGTATTTAAATGAGACCATGATGGACTCTGCAGTAAAGGTATTTAAATGAGACCATGATGGACTCTGCAGTAGAGGTATTTAAATGAGACCATGATGGACTCTGCAGTAGAGGTATTTAAATGAGACCATGATGGACTTAAATGAGACCATGATGGACTCTGCAGTAGAGGTACTTAAATGAGACCATGATGGACTCTGCAGTAGAGGTATTTAAATGAGACCATGATGGACTCTGCAGTAGAGGTATTTAAATGAGACCATGATGGACTCTGCAGTAGAGGTACTTAAATGAGACCATGATGGACTCTGCAGTAGAGGTATTTAAATGAGACCATGATGGACTTAAATGAGACCATGATGGACTCTGCAGTAGAGGTACTTAAATGAGACCATGATGGACTCTGCAGTAGAGGTATTTAAATGAGACCATGATGGACTCTGCAGTAGAGGTACTTAAATGAGACCATGATGGACTCTGCAGTAGAGGTATTTAAATGAGACCATGATGGACTCTGCAGTAGAGGTACTTAAATGAGACCATGATGGACTCTGCAGTAGAGGTATTTAAATGAGACCATGATGGACTCTGCAGTAGAGGTATTTAAATGAGACCATGATGGACTCTGCAGTAGAGGTACTTAAATGAGACCATGATGGACTCTGCAGTAGAGGTATTTAAATGAGACCATGATGGACTCTGCAGTAGAGGTATTTAAATGAGACCATGATGGACTCTGTGGTAGAGGTACTTAAATGAGACCATGATGGACTCTGTGGTAGAGGTACTTAAATGAGACCATGATGGACTCTGTGGTAGAGGTACTTAAATGAGACCATGATGGACTCTGTGGTAGAGGTCCTTATCTTTACTCGACGGACGCCACAATCTAATGGACACACTGAAGTCATATTGAGAAACAGAGTTGTGTCCCTTTGTGGTCGATAGTTGCAGAACAAAAAACAAAAAGACACTAAGGGACTTGCAGTTTCACATGTGGATGACGCACTTGTTTAAATCCACCATACCCAACAGATTTCTTTCAACCCCCGCCTTAAAAAAACAGGAACCGCATGGTTTCATGTTGGTATAAACTGCTGAACTGATGCCAACGGCACATCACCCGGAGGAGAACATGGAAAGCTTACTATCTAAACTTGCTTCGGGGAACCTGAGCACCTATGGTGCCATCATTCTGATGTTTACCTACACTATTCTGCTGGGGAAGGACTTTGCATGCACCTGCCAGGCACAAGCCTATGCCTGCTATTTGTACCTGGTTCTGCCGGGTTGTATAATTTTTCTCTTAAAACTGTGGACCGACCGGACATTTCAGAGAGTCAATAGATACTGCTGCTCACGTGTGTGTAGATGTGATTGTTCAGGTCGCTGCTGCAGGTTTTTCTTTACTTCCTTACATCACATTGTAAAAGCAGTGTTAGTCGGTGCGCTGTGGCTTGTTTTTGTGTTCCTGGATGGAGACTGGTTTGTTTGCTGTTGTAATGACGGGTCTGAACAACAGGCACCGTTAGCCTGCAAAGCCCGGCAAAGCTCACGGACGAGGAACACAGAATCATTGCTGAACTGAAGAACAAGTCCAGGGTGAGTGTTTCCACTCCATCACACAAGAAACAGAACACAGTAATGCTGCTATAACTAGCTGTTCTTCCTTTTCAGTTGATTGGTGGCTGGTTACTCTTTGGTATCATTGTTGTGGGATCCATTCCTCCATTAGGCGCATGGATGAAATGCTGCAACAGATGTTCCTGGAACAGACAGTTCATGTATCACAAAGTGATATTGGAGGAGGAAGAAGTCGTGCTGGAAGATATCATGAGGAGATCTGCAAAAGAAAAGTTGACTAGAGAAATCCAGGAGAGAATCCGTAATCAACAATGGGAAGACTTATTTCATGTGGACTACGAGCTGATTTTAGCATCTGAGAATCAACAACAACACGAGGCACAAGAAACCCAGAACCAGGTAAAGTATCCAAAATAGAAATTTAGCTTTATTCATTCAGTTTCTGTCTAAAACCAGTTGTACGTTGGGTAAAGGAGAGACCCGACAGGCAAATACAATAGTTTTCAATGTGTTAGACTGTGGGCTCTTTTCTTTCTGACTGGTGAACATAAAACATTCATTTTACTACATTTTGTGTACTTGTGTAAATTCTCCCAAAGTTAGCATTAGGTAAAGTCTCGTTGACATGACATTTAAGAAAACTTGTAATACATAATATGATTGTCTTAATGAGTGTATGTAATGAGTCCAGTCGGGAAGGTTTCATGGTGATATTTGTTGGATAAGTGTTGACCCTGTTCACCCTGTGATGTCTTCACGTCTACAATCCAGATCTTTAAAGGTCTGGTTCTGGGATTTTAGCCAGAAATCTCCACTTCAGTAGCTCTTACACACACATCAAATACTCCACTTTCATTCCTTTCTATATTTTGGCCCTTTTCACACAGGTCTTTGTTCAGATATCATAAATCAGGATTATGTGACAACAACTTCATGTGTTCTATGAAACCCTCTGCAGGACCACTGCGTTCCTCCTGAAATACGGCGGCAAGAGGAACCGAGGCAAGAGGTACCGAGGAGAGAGGTACCGAGGAGAGAGGTACCGAGGCAAGAGGTACAGAGGCAAGAGGTACTGAGGCAAGAGGTACTGAGGCAAGAGGTACTGAGGAAAAAGATACCATGGCAAGAAGTACCGAGGCAAGAGGTACCAAGGAAAGAGGTACTGAAGCAAGAGGAAATGAGGAAAGAGGTACCATGGCAAGAGGTACCATGGCAAGAAGTACCGAGGATAGAGGAACCGAGGCAAGAGGAACCAAGGAAAGAGGTACCGAGGCAAGACGAACCGAGGCAAGAGCAACCAAGGAAAGAGGTACCGAGTCAAGACAAACCGAGGCAAGAGGAACCGAGGAAAGAGGAACCGAGGCAAGAGGTACCGAGTCAAGACGAACCGAGGCAAGAGGAACCGAGGAAAGAGGTACCGAGTCAAGACGAACCGAGGCAAGAGGAACCGAGGAAAGAGGTACCGAGTCAAGACGAACCGAGGCAAGAGGAACCGAGGAAAGAGGAACCGAGGCAAGAGGTACCGAGTCAAGACGAACAGAGGCAAGAGGAACTGAAAGAAGAACCGAGAGAAGAACAAACCAGAGAAGAGGTAATAATTTAAAGTAGGCTACAGCTCTTTATATTTTGTTTTATTATTCTGTATTCACATGAAAACCATTAATTTCCACTTGAAATTGTTTTTTCTTCAAACAGGTGGCGGAGGAGAATCCAGATCCATTAGACAGAAGGCTGTGACGATGGGTCCTCTACGAGGGTCACACACCTGCAGAATACAACACAATATACTGTTGAGATACATCGAGCTTTAACCTGCAATTATAATGTTCATAATTTCTTAGGCTTTTGTTATGTATGTCAGCGTATATTCTTGAAGTTCCAGAACCTAACTTTTAATCGATGCACTGCTAATCAGTTCAGCTGTTATCTTAATAATAATAATAATAATAATAATAATAATAATATCTTTGCCATGTATAACTGTCTCATAGCTGCAGCTAGTCTCTCATGATTGAAAGTATCTCAGCGTAAATCCTCAGGAAGACCTCCCTCTTAATCAATGCTCTCGTCCTTAATAGAATCAGCTGCTGGAGGATTTCCCCTTCCTGCTAAACCAATCAGAATAGTACACAAATTGCAAGGGCCAATCACAGAGTCACAGCCTGCTTTAAATCTGTTTCTCCCTTTGCTATCAGCTGTAGTTGCAGACAAAGAGATCAACCAGACTTTAATACTTCCATTGACAGCAGCTGAAGACCCGATGAGAAGACTCTACGCTTGGCATGTTTTTGTCCTTGTGTTGTTTCATTGTTTTAGTTTGTTTCATGTTTTCTCTTTGTTTTAATGAACTTCCTGTTTTATTTTGAAATCCACTGTTTGCTTACATCCTTTTTCACTTGTCGTCCTGTCTTTGGTTGTTTCCCGCCTTTTCTGATTGTTCTGCCCCGCCCTGATGTTTTGCACCTGTTGGGTCACCTGTCCCTTGTCAGTGCTCGTTACCTGGTGTATGTAGTCTCTGTTGTGGCGTCGGCGCCATTCCGGTTTCTACGTGTGTGTCGTGTGCCGGTCTGGTTTCTACATGTGTGTCGTGTGCCGGTCCGGTTTCTACGTGTGTGTCGTGTGCCGGTCCGGTTTCTACGTGTGTGTCGTGTGCCGGTCCGGTTTCTACGTGTGTGTCGTGTGCCGGTCCGGTTTCTACGTGTGTGTCGTGTGCAGGTCTGGTTTCTACGTGTGTGTCGTGTGCCGGTCCGGTTTCTACGTGTGTGTCGTGTGCCGGTCTGGTTTCTACGTGTGTGTCGTGTGCAGGTCCGGTTTCTACGTGTGTGTCGTGTGCAGGTTTGGTTTCTACGTGTGTGCCGTGTGCAGGTCTGGTTTCTACGTGTGTGTCGTGTGCCTGTCCGGTTTCTACGTGTGTGTCGTGTGCAGGTCCGGTTTCTACGTGTGTGTCGTGTGCAGGTCTGGTTTCTACGTGTGTGTCGTGTGCCGGTCCGGTTTCTACGTGTGTGTCGTGTGCAGGTCCGGTTTCTACGTGTGTGTCGTGTGCAGGTCCGGTTTCTACGTGTGTGTCGTGTGCAGGTTTGGTTTCTACGTGTGTGCCGTGTGCAGGTCTGGTTTCTACGTGTGTGTCGTGTGCCGGTCCGGTTTCTACGTGTGTGTCGTGTGCCGGTCCGGTTTCTACGTGTGTGTCGTGTGCAGGTCTGGTTTCTACGTGTGTGTCGTGTGCCGGTCCGGTTTCTACGTGTGTGTCGTGTGCAGGTCCGGTTTCTACGTGTGTGTCGTGTGCAGGTCTGGTTTCTACGTGTGTGCCGGTCCGCTTTGCCGGTCCGGTTTCCTGAGCTTTACGGCTGTGCCTGCTGGTCTTTTGGGACCACATGTTGTAAGTGTTTGGTCCGCCAGTCACCTGGACTCTTTTTGTTGTACTTTTGGTTAATAAATTCTTACTTTGCTGAACTG
>JABXJD010000382.1:490000-518750 GCA_013375575.1 Percina caprodes
TGTGTGTGTGTGTATGTGTGTGTGTGTGTGTGTGTGTGTGTGTGTGTGTGTGTGTGTATATGTGTGTGTGTCTGTATGTGTGTGTGTGTGTGTGTATATGTGTGTGTGTGTGTGTCTGTGTGTGTGTGTGTGTATATGTGTGTGTGTCTGTATGTGTGTGTGTGTGTGTGTATATGTGTGTGTGTGTGTGTGTGTGTGTGTGTCTTTCATTCTACCCCTTAACGTCCTGATATGGAGGCTTCCTGTTAAAACACACATGCTGCCCAGTCTTATCATTGGTGATTCCTGGTGTAACTGATCCTCCCAGACGAGAGACTCTCCTTTTAATGGTAGTCTGGAATCCCGCTCCTTAAAACTCCTGCACATGGGGTGTGTTGTTCTTTTTTCTGAAAATATTGGCTTGCTTTTCTAGTTTTTATAAGTCTGTTTGTCCTTATTGAAAAAAAGCAATTTTTCCTCTGGGGATTCTCACAGGTGTGTGTGTGTGTGTGTGGGGGGGGGGGGAATCATAACGGACCAGAGTGTTTAGGGTCCCCAAAACAGATTTAAATACTAAATCAAACCATGATCTAACACAGTAAATGATCCAGAATTACCTGTAGGTAGTTAGTATAGGTTAGTATATGATGTCTCAGGAGTTAGAGTGCTGAGATGTTTAATAACGTGGAACTTTAATACTGAAACATTTAGAGAAGCACGACTATATACTCTAATATTATTACAGACGGTGTTCCACTCTCAAGCATATATCATTTGTTTTATTTTAGAGAACAGCACTACCTCTGTGCTGTTATTGAGCGATGACATCATCAAGAGAAAGACCCGTCCCCCCAGGAACAGGGTCTGTTCTTTGCAGAGAGAAACTCCCCCTCCTTGGTTTCCTGTTCCATGTCAGTATAAGTAGAGGAACCAGGAACCAGCTCTCAGCACAGCGTTGGAGCAGAGATGGAGAACAGCTCTGCAGCTTACAGCAGCCCCCAGTTCAGCACTTTCTTCTTAGTCGTTGTGATTTTTACTTACAGTGTTCTGTTAGACCGGGACTACCACTGCCCATGTCAAAAATGGCAGAGCGGTGTCTACGCGGTCCTACCAACTATATTTTTATTTGTTTTACAACTCTGGACTGAAAATTTATTTAATTTTAAATGCATGCAGCCTATGGTTGTAGCTGCACGCTTTTTAAAGGCAGTCTGCATAGGTTTGCTGTGGATTATCTCTTTGTTAATCAAGGGAGACTGGTATGTCTGCGTTGCCGAGCCTGGTCTCTACTGCAATGGAACCCACTCTCTCTTCAATGAAACGGAAAAGGAAGGAAAAATGTTAGAAATCAACAGAGCAAAACATATGTCACATGTGAGTTTTTATTTTCTTCACATTACATCAGTGTGTTATTCTGTATTACATTACAGCTTGTTTCTACCTGATGCTGAACATCTGTCCTGTAGGGTAACATTACAGCTTGTTTCTCCCTGATGCTGAACATCTGTCCTGTAGGGTAACATTACAGCTTGTTTCTACCTGATGATGAACATCTGTCCTGTAGGGTAACATTACAGCTTGTTTCTACCTGATGATGAACATCTGTCCTGTAGGGTAACATTACAGCTTGTTTCTCCCTGATGATGAACATCTGTCCTGTAGGGTAACATTACAGCTTGTTTCTCCCTGATGATGAACATCTGTCCTGTAGGGTAACATTACAGCTTGTTTCTACCTGATGATGAACATCTGTCCTGTAGGGTAACATTACAGCTTGTTTCTACCTGATGATGAACATCTGTCCTGTAGGGTAACATTACAGCTTGTTTCTCCCTGATGCTGAACATCTGTCCTGTAGGGTAACATTACAGCTTGTTTCTCCTGATGATGAACATCTGTCCTGTAGGGTAACATTACAGCTTGTTTCTACCTGATGATGAACATCTGTCCTGTAGGGTAACATTACAGCTTGTTTCTACCTGATGATGAACATCTGTCCTGTAGGGTAACATTACAGCTTGTTTCTACCTGATGATGAACATCTGTCCTGTAGGGTAACATTACAGCTTGTTTCTACCTGATGATGAACATCTGTCCTGTAGGGTAACGTTACAGCTTGTTTCTACCTGATGATGAACATCTGTCCTGTAGGGTAACATTACAGCTTGTTTCTACCTGATGATGAACATCTGTCCTGTAGGGTAACATTACAGCTTGTTTCTACCTGATGATGAACATCTGTCCTGTAGGGTAACATTACAGCTTGTTTCTCCTGATGATGAACATCTGTCCTGTAGGGTAACATTACAGCTTGTTTCTACCTGATGATGAACATCTGTCCTGTAGGGTAACATTACAGCTTGTTTCTACCTGATGATGAACATCTGTCCTGTAGGGTAACATTACAGCTTGTTTCTACCTGATGATGAACATCTGTCCTGTAGGGTAACATTACAGCTTGTTTCTACCTGATGATGAACATCTGTCCTGTAGGGTAACATTACAGCTTGTTTCTACCTGATGATGAACATCTGTCCTGTAGGGTAACATTACAGCTTGTTTCTCCTGATGATGAACATCTGTCCTGTAGGGTAACATTACAGCTTGTTTCTACCTGATGATGAACATCTGTCCTGTAGGGTAACATTACAGCTTGTTTCTCCTGATGATGAACATCTGTCCTGTAGGGTAACATTACAGCTTGTTTCTACCTGATGCTGAACATCTGTCCTGTAGGGTAACATTACAGCTTGTTTCTCCCTGATGCTGAACATCTGTCCTGTAGGAACATCTGTCCTGTAGGGTAACATTACAGCTTGTTTCTCCCTGATGCTGAACATCTGTCCTGTAGGGTAACATTACAGCTTGTTTCTACCTGATGCTGAACATCTGTCCTGTAGGGTAACATTACAGCTTGTTTCTCCTGATGCTGAACATCTGTCCTGTAGGGTAACATTACAGCTTGTTTCTCCCTGATGCTGAACATCTGTCCTGTAGGGTAACATTACAGCTTGTTTCTACCTGATGCTGAACATCTGTCCTGTAGGGTAACATTACAGCTTGTTTCTCCTGATGATGAACATCTGTCCTGTAGGGTAACATTACAGCTTGTTTCTCCTGATGCTGAACATCTGTCCTGTAGGGTAACATTACAGCTTGTTTCTCCTGATGCTGAACATCTGTCCTGTAGGGTAACATTACAGCTTGTTTCTCCCTGATGCTGAACATCTGTCCTGTAGGGTAACATTACAGCTTGTTTCTCCTGATGCTGAACATCTGTCCTGTAGGGTAACATTACAGCTTGTTTCTACCTGATGATGAACATCTGTCCTGTAGGGTAACATTACAGCTTGTTTCTCCCTGATGATGAACATCTGTCCTGTAGGGTAACATTACAGCTTGTTTCTACCTGATGCTGAACATCTGTCCTGTAGGGTAACATTACAGCTTGTTTCTCCTGATGCTGAACATCTGTCCTGTAGGGTAACATTACAGCTTGTTTCTCCTGATGCTGAACATCTGTCCTGTAGGAACATCTGTCCTGTAGGGTAATATTATAGCTTGTTTCTCCCTGATGCTGAACATCTGTCCTGTAGGGTAACATTACAGCTTGTTTCTACCTGATGATGAACATCTGTCCTGTAGGGTAACATTACAGCTTGTTTCTCCCTGATGATGAACATCTGTCCTGTAGGGTAACATTACAGCTTGTTTCTACCTGATGATGAACAACTGTCCTGTAGGGTAACATTACAGCTTGTTTCTACCTGATGATGAACAACTGTCCTGTCTGTTGTCCCTCTAACTGTTCATTAGGTCTGTGAGACGTCTGTTGTCCCTCTAACTGTTCATTAGGTCTGTGAGACGGTCTGTTGTCTCTCTAACTGTTCATTAGGTCTGTGAGACGTCTGTTGTCCCTCTAACTGTTCATTAGGTCTGTGAGACGGTCTGTTGTCCCTCTAACTGTTCATTAGGTCTGTGAGACGTCTGTTGTCCCTCTAACTGTTCATTAGGTCTGTGAGACGTCTGTTGTCCCTCTAACTGTTCATTAGGTCTGTGAGACGGTCTGTTGTCCCTCTAACTGTTCATTAGGTCTGTGAGACGTCTGTTGTCCCTCTAACTGTTCATTAGGTCTGTGAGACGGTCTGTTGTCCCTCTAACTGTTCATTAGGTCTGTGAGACGTCTGTTGTCCCTCTAACTGTTCATTAGGTCTGTGAGACGGTCTGTTGTCCCTCTAACTGTTCATTAGGTCTGTGAGACGTCTGTTGTCCCTCTAACTGTTCATTAGGTCTGTGAGACGTCTGTTGTCCCTCTAACTGTTCATTAGGTCTGTGAGACGGTCTGTTGTCTCTCTAACTGTTCATTAGGTCTGTGAGACGGTCTGTTGTCCCTCTAACTGTTCATTAGGTCTGTGAGACGTCTGTTGTCCCTCTAACTGTTCATTAGGTCTGTGAGACGTCTGTTGTCTCTCTAACTGTTCATTAGGTCTGTGAGACGTCTGTTGTCTCTCTAACTGTTCATTAGGTCTGTGAGACGGTCTGTTGTCTCTCTAACAGCTGTTTGTCTTCTTCCCTGGTGATAATATAACTCTCTTTCTTTCTTTTTTTCAGTTCTTCGGCTTCCTTTTGGTCTTTGTTGTCATTGTTGTGGCTGCCGCAATAACATCAACTACAATTAAGAAACGGTGTATTGGAGATGACTATGTCAAATATGAAGTGACGTTAGACGAGGAGGAAAATGTGGAGAAAGAAATAGAAAGACAAATCTTGAAAGATAAACGAAATCGAAATAAAAGCCAGAGTGGAGACCCTCTCACGCCAACAGGACCGCAGGTAAAGAAACGTCTCTTTGTTATTTTCTTCTGAATTTTAATCCTCAGATATCTCAACCAGTATTAGATATGTTGTCCTGTTATAGAGACATTCATGGTCCCCAAGGTAAACATGTCTCTGTTATTCACATCTGGATCTCAGGATCTTTATCAGTCTGTCTGAATGGAACTGTCATTTATCTCTCTATTTATCTCTCTGTTTATCTCTCTGTTTATCTCTCTATCTCTCTCTACCTAGCTATATTTATATCTCTCTGTCTTTGTAACTTTCTTTCTATTTTTCTCTTTCTTTCTCTATATCGCTACCCTTGTATCTTTCTCTATCTCTCTATCTCTATCTATCTCTTTCGCTGTCCTTTTATTTCTATCTTTCATTGTATCTCTCTCTCTATCTGTCTTACTCTGTCAAAAACCAGCCAGAGTGGAGACCCCTCCCCAGCCAACAGGGACCCAGGTACAGAAACATCTTGTTTTAATCCTCCAGTACCTCATCAAGTATTTGCCCTGCTGTCCTGTTATAGAGACGTTCATGGTCCCCAGAGGCTGCGTCCTCCTGTCTGACTCTCTCAGACCTTCTCCCTCTTCTGAACCAAAGATCTGGAGGGTTAGGGTTAGAGCCCAAACTGGGACCGTAGAGCACACGTTGGGAAGCTGTTTCATTCATTCATCACTTTTAATAGAAACATATTTGTGCATGGGGGTAACCGAGGAGGCAGAATAACAATAAAGAGGAAGGTTTTTTGTTTTTCTTTGTGAAAATGAAACTTTCGCTCATTGTATGAAACTGTCTGCAGGTGGATGGAGGAGGAGCTGATGACCATCGTGCTCCACCCGTCCCCAAGGTAGAGAATCAGCTGCTTCATGTCTCTGTTATTATATATTTGATATCTCTGCTTCATTATCTCTGTCTCTTATCTCTCTCTCTCTCTCTCTCTCTCTCTCTCTCTGTCTCTGTCTCTCTGTCTCTCTCTCTCTCTCTCTCTCTCTCTCTCTCTCTCTGTCTCTCTCTCTCTCTCTCTCTCTCTCTCTCTGTCTCTCTCTCTCTCTCTCTCTCTCTCTCTCTCTCTCTCTCTCTGTCTCTCTCTCTCTCTCTCTCTCTCTCTGTCTCTCTCTCTCTCTGTCTCTCTCTCTCTCTCTGTCTCTCTCTCTCTCTCTCTCTCTCTCTCTCTCTCTCTCTCTCTCTCTCTCTCTCTCTCTCTCTCTCTCTCTGTCTCTCTCTCTGTCTCTCTCTCTCTGTCTCTCCTTCTCTCTCTCCCCGTCTCTCTCTGTCTCTCCTTCTCTCTCCCTCTCTCTCCTCTCCCTCTCTCTCTCTCTCTCTCTCTCTGTCTCTCTCTCTGTCTCTGTCTCTCTCCTCTCTGTCTCTCTCTCTCTCTCTCTCTCTCTCTCTCTCTCTCTCTCTCTCTCCTTCTCTCTCTCCCTCTCTTCCTCTTCCTCTCCCTCTCTCTCTCTCTCTCTCTCTCTCTCTGTCTCTGTCTCTCTGTCTCTCTCTCTCTCTCTGCCTCTCTCTCTGTCTCTCTCTCTGTCTCTGTCTCTCTCCTCTCTCTGTCTCTCTCTCTCCCTCTCTCTGTCTCTCTCTCTCTCTCTCTCTCTCTCCTTCTCTCTCTCCCTCTCTCTTCCTCTCCTCTCTCTCTCTCTCTGTCTCTCTCTGTCTCTGTCTCTCTCTCTCTCTCTCTCTGTCTCTCTCTCTCTCTGTCTCTCTCTTTCTCTCTCTATATCTAGCTATATATCTGTCTATCTATCTTTCTATCTATCTCTCTAGCTATCAATTTACCTTTCTCTATAATTGTCTATTATAATGTCTTTATCTCCGAACCTCTCTTTTGGATTCTCTCTATCTCTCTCTCTATCCTTCTACTTCTATCTCTCATTCTATCTTTCTATCTCTCTTACTCTATCATAACAAGCCGGAGTAGCGACCCCTCCCCAGCCAACAGGGACCCAGGTACAGAAACATCTTGTTTTAATCCTCCAGTACCTCATCAAGTATTTGCCCTGCTGTCCTGTTATAGAGACGTTCATGGTCCCCAGAGGCTGCGTCCTCCTGTCTGACTCTCTCAGACCTTCTCCCTCTTCTGAACCAAAGATCTTTATTAAAATTACACCAACACAAGAAAGTATTTGGTCTTTATGAGACAGAAATGACACAGTTAGACGCTAATATGAAAGCAAACACATAAATGATCATGATAAATGATGCTGGAACCAGAAACATGCCACAACATCAATCTGAAAAAAGACCACAACATCTGGGGGGCCGGACTCATCAGTTCTTTAATCTAATATATATATATATATATATATATATATATATATATATATATATATATATATATATATATAGTATATAGTGATATTTTTCAGCCCATGGGCCCATCACCTGTGGGCGGAACCAAAGGGGTCGGGTGCACTGCAAAATGGGTGGCAGCGAAGGTCAGGGGCTTGACGGACCAGACCCGGGCGGCAGAGGCTGGCTCTGGGGACGTGGAATGTCACCTCTCTGTGGGGAAGGAGCCGGAACTTGTGCGGGAGATGGAGCGCTACCAGTTAGATCTGGTGGGGCTTACCTCTACGCACAGTCTTGGTTCTGGAACCGTGCTCCTGGATAGGGGTTGGACTCTGTCCTACTCTGGAGTTGCCCATGGTGTGAGGAGCCGGGCGGGTGTGGGGATACTCACAAGTCCCGGCTGAGCGCCGCTGCTGGAGTTTACCCCGTGGACGAGAGGGTCGCCTCCTACGCCTGCGGGTGATGGGGAAAACTCTGACTGTTGTTTGTGCATATGCACCGAACAAGAGTTCGGAGTATTCGGCCTTCTTGGAGACCTTGAATGGAGTCCTGTATGGGGCTCCAGTAGGGGACTCCATAGTTCTGCTGGGGGACTTCAACGCACACGTGGGTGATGATGGAGATACTTGAGAGGCGTGATTGGGAGGAACGGCCTCCCTGATCTAAACCAGAGTGGTTGTATGTTGTGGACTTCTGTGCTAGTCATGGATTGTCCATCACAAACACCATATTCGAACATAGGGATGCTCATAAGTGTACGTGGTACCAGAGCACCTAGGCCAAAGATCAATGATCGATTTTATAATCGTTTCATCTGATCTGAGGCCGTATGTTTTGGACACTCGGGTGAAGAGAGGGGCAGAGCTGTCAACTGATCACCATCTGATGGTGAGTTGGGTCAGGGATGGGGAAGACTCTGGACAGACCTGGTAAACCCAAGCGGGTAGTGCGGGTGAATTGGGAACGTCTGGAAGAGGCCCTATCCGACGTACTTTCAACTCACACCTCCGGCAGAGCTTTTCGGGCATCCCTGTGGAGGCTGGGGGCATTGAACCTGAGTGGACAATGTTCAAAGTTTCCATTGCTGAAGCTGCGGCGAGTTGTGGTCATAGGGTCTTAGGTGCCTCAAGGGCGATAACCCACGAACACCCTGGTGGACACCGGTGGTCAGGGAAGCCGTCCGACTGAAGAAGGAGTCCTTCCGGGATATGTTATCTCGGAGGACTCCGGAGGCAGTTGCAAGGTACCGACGGGCCGAGGGCTGCAGCCTCTGCCGTGACAGAGGCAAAGCAGCGGGTGTGGGAGAAGTTCGGAGAAGACATGGAGAAGGACTTTCGGTCGGCACCAAGGTGCTTCTGGAAAACCGTTCGCCACCTCAGGAGGGGCGAGAATCATCCAAGCTGTATACAGTAAGGATGGGACGTTGTTGACCTCAACTGGGGAGGTAATAGAGCGGTGGAAGGAGCACTTTGAGGAACTCCTAAATCCAGCTGTGGTAGAGGCAGAGCTGGAGGATGATGGGGATTGTCGTCAATTTCCTGGTGGAAGTTGCTGAGGTAGTCAAACAACTCCACAGCGGCAAAGCCCCAGGGATTGATGAGATCCGTCCAGAAATGCTGAAAGCTTTGGGTGTGGAGGATGTCTTGGTTGACACGCCTCTTCAACATTGCGTGGAAGTCTGGGACGGTGCCTAAGGAGTGGCAGACCGGGCGGTGGTTCCCCTATTCAAAAGGGGACCAGAGGGTGTGTGCCAATTACAGGGGTATCACACTTCTCAGCCTCCCTGGTAAAGTCTACTCCAAGGTGCTGGAAAGGAGGGTTCGGCCGATAGTCGAACCTCGGATTGAAGAGGAACAATGTGGATTCCGTCCTGGCCGTGGAACAACGGATCAGATCTTCACTCGCAAGGATCTTGGAGGGCTTGGGAGTATGCCCAACCAGTCTACATGTGTTTTGTGGATCTGGAGAAGGCGTATGACCGGGTCCCTGGGAGAAATTGTGGGAGGTGCTGCGGGAGTACGGGGTGAGGGGTCCTTCTAGGGCCATCCAATCTCTGTATGACCAAAGCGAGAGATGTGTCCGGTTCTCGGCAGTAAGTCGGACTCGTTCCAGGTGAGGGTTGGCCTCCGCCAGGGCTGCGCTTGTCACCAATCCTGTTTGTAGTATTTATGGACAGGATATCGAGGCGCAGTCGGGGCGGGAGGGTTGCAGTTCGGTGGGCTCAGGATCTCATCGCTGCTTTTTGCAGATGATGTGGTCCTGATGGCGTCATCGGCCTGTGACCTACAGCACTCACTGGATCGGTTCGCAGCCGAGTGTGAAGCGGCTGGGATGAGGATCAGCACCTCTAAATCTGAGGCCATGGTTCTCAGCAGGAAACCGATGGCGTGCTTTCTTTGGGTTGGGAGTGAGTCCTTACCCCAAGTGAAGGAGTTTAAGTACCTTGGGGTCTTGTTCGCGAGTGAGGGGACCATGGAGCGTGAGATTGGTCGGAGAATCGGAGCAGCCGGTGCGGTATTACATTCAGTTTATCGTCAGACTTAAAAGAGAGCTGAGCCAGAAGGCAAAGCTTTCGATCTACGGGCAATTTTCGCTCCTACCCTCACCTATGGTCATGAAGGCTGGGTCATGACCGAAAGAACGAGATCCAGGGTACAAGCGGCCGAAATGGGTTTCCTCAGGAGGGTGGCTGGCGTCTCCTTAGAGATCGGGTGAGAAGCTCAGTCATCCGAGAGGAGCTCGAGTAGAGCCGCTGCTCCTTCGCGCCGAAAGGAGCCAGTTGAGGTGGTTCGGGCATCTGGTAAGGATGCCTCCTGGGCGCCTCTAGGGAGGTGTTCCAGGCACGTCCAGCTGGGAGGAGGCCTCGGGAAGACCCAGGACTAGGTGGAGAGACTATATCTCCAACCTGGCCTGGGAACGCCTCGGATCCCTCAGTCGGAGCTGGTTGATGTGGCTCGGGAAAGGGAAGTTTGGGGTCCCCTACTGGAGCTGCTGCCCCCGCGACCCGATACCGGATAAGCGGATGAAGATGGATGGATGGATGGATGGATGGATGGATGGATGGATGGATGGATGGATAGTGATATTTTTGCAAATGTTTCTTAACAAATTGATGCTCTGTCTACGGCTTTTCATTTAAAACATAACTTCTGTAAATAAATAAAGGTCCTGGTTTTAATTTGAGGAATTATGGTAACCAGACACATTAAGTCAGATTGGAGATTAATTGTTAATTGTGTGTGTGTGTGTGTGTGTGTGTGTGTGTGTGTGTGTGTGTGTGTGTGTGTGTGTGTATTGTTTCCCCAATACAGGAGCATCCTCCGGAGAACCAGCTCAGTGCCCTAAGTGTAACATCATGTAACGCCCCCTAGTGGCCAATGTTAGCACAGTTATTTTATTATGACAGTTGTCATAATAAAATAAGTAATTAAGCTGTATTCATATTCTGGAGCAATTTGCTGTTGAAATATAAAAACAACAGACAGGATTTGTAGTCCCTCCCTGTGAACCAGTCGTTGAGACCGTGGGATTCTTCAAACTGAATAAATGATATAAACATAGAGCTGCAGGAAGACGTCTCTATTATATTATTAATATTCATCAGCCGTCCTGTTCAGAAACATCCAAACACCAAAGGACCAGACGCAAGCTTTTATTTACATTGTTTTTAAATATAATCATCTTGTGTGTAACTTCTCTGTGGTATAATGTCATTATAGTTACTGTACTAATGATTAAGGTGTTGGGACATATATATATATATATATATATATATATATATATATATATATATATATATATATATATATATATATATATAATTTACATTTTTTCTTAGATTATTAATCTTTTAAACAGCCTAGACTAACTTTTAACTTCTATACTGTGTACGTCATCAGAGGAGATTCATGGTCTAAATGTTGTTGAAGAAATTAAAATTATTAAAATGATTTGGAGGCCACCCTGCATTGACTCTGAGGACCCCCAGGAGTCCTGGACCCCCTTTTAAAGATTCCTCCTCTAGACCCCTAACTCAGCTCACATCAGGATAAACAGGAATACTTTTACTTTTATTTACTTAAGTACTTAAGTTTAATGTTTTTAAGATTTTAAATGTATTGTTCAGTTGATACGAGGCTGATTTATCCTGTTTTTCATGCTTAATAATAACAATAATAATAATAATATTAATAATAATGTCTATATGTAACAATCAATAATCTGTTCTTATGCTCATCAAATCACATGTTAACTGTTTAATGTGAATTATTAATAAAATCTCGCTTGATGAAACATCAGCTGCTGAGTCTTCTGAGATTCTTATAAATATTCTTCAATAAATAATAACGATATATATATATATATATATATATATATATATATATATATATATATATATATATATATATATATATATATATATATATACTACTACCTCTGCTACTCGGGCGGAGTGATTTTCCCAAGTAGCAGCGCTCGCCTCTGAGAATATAGTTCCCAGTTTGTTTACGTTAGAAGATGGTGGTATATTGGGAGCAGTAGGCTTCATGGAGCCTCCAGGATCTGTGCTAAGCTAGGCTAACGGTGGAGCAGAAGGGTACGTCTGGACTCCTCAGACTCTGGGGACACGGTGAAGGAGACAAAGTCCCACTGAGTCGCCGTGGTCAGTAACTTAATATTAAAAACATTAGCATGTTAACCTGTTAACATGTATTAGCATTTGTTAGCACATATTGTTATACACTAGCATGTGTTAGCATGTTAGCCTATAATGGCATGTGTTAGCATGTCAGCATATGTTAGCATTTGTTAGCATATATTGTTATACACTAGCATGTGTCAGCATGTTAGGCTATGTTGGCATTTGTTAGCGTGTCTCTTAGCATGTGTTAGCATATTAACATGTATTGGCATTTGTTAGCATATATAGGCAGACACTAGCATGTGTTAGCATGTTAGCCTATGTTAGCATGTGTTAGCATGTCAGCATATGTTAGATGTCTCTTAGCATGTGTTAGCATATTAACATGTTTTAGCATTTGTTAGCATATATTGGAAGAAACTAGCATGTGTTAGCATGTTAGCCTATGTTAGCATGTATTAGCATGCCAGCATTTGTTAGCATGTCTGTTAGCATGTGTTAGCATGTTTACATGTATTACCATTTGTTAGCATATATTGGCATACACTAGCATGTGTTAGCATGTTAGCATGTGTTACATTCCAACAGATGAAATGATAAATGAGAAGAGCCTCCTGTGAGCCTATCACAGCCATTCTTAGGCTGATCAGCCAATCACAGCCATTCTTAGGCTGATCAGCCAATCACAGCCATTCTTAGGCTGATCAGCCAATCACATGAGCAGAACTGGGACAGGCTGTAGCTGCTGCTGAGAGGACAGTCTCTTTATTTTGTCTTTCCCATTTTCATCATATCTTTCATCACTTCTCTGACTTCCTGTTTGCTCACAACCATCAGTCGCTCTACATCTTCTCGAGCTCTGTTTCATCCACCTTTTATCTGAATGAAGTGATATTAATGAAAAATGCTTCATGGAAACATGAAAATCAAATGAAATTGTTCGTCTCATCAGATTTTATCTTTTATCATCAGATTTTCTTCTTCTGTGATAAACACTGATGGAACATTATTTCCTGAATAAATAATGAATAATTAAGCTGTAGGTCATTTTATGGTTGCAAAACACAGAAGAAGAAGTTGTAGTTCATTTCCCAGTATTTCCTCTCTGTCTCACATGGGGCGGGCAACAAAGAAGACAGATGGATGATGGTTGTCCCATATTGGTGATGTTGGTCACACTTTCACCAGATTTATTCTCAGGAGGTTTTTAACGATCTTCAGCTCGTGTCTCCAGTCGTGGTCTCTCCGTAGACCATCATCACACAAAGACCCGTAGAAACGCCTCCCGGCGTCATTAGCAGAAGAATTAAAGGATTCCAGTAGCGGGAGGAGCTGAATTACCGTCAAATCTAATAAAACCCCTTCACTTGGAGCCCCAGAGTCCCCAGCCCGGAGTCCCCAGGTCCAGAGTCAGAGCCAGATATCGAACCGGTTCTTTGCTTTTCCACACAAATAAACCTGGCTCTGGGCCAAGAACACGGGTTCCAACTCAGCACCAACCAGCGCTGGTCTAGAGATCAGAACCGCCACGCCAGGTGCTGGGGGTTACCATGACGCTCGAAAACCAAAACTTCAGGCCGGCATTTTTAAAACATCAGTCAGCTGTTAACCATAGAGAGCTGTTAATGTTAGCTTTGGACATGGATGGGAGACCAGAACCACCGTGGTCTGTGGAGGACACCAACGGTCTGCTGGCTCGGTGGTCCTCCACAGACATTCAGAATAAACTGGATGGAGTGAGGACGAAACCCGTCTTTGAAAAGCTTCAACAGGAGATGTCTGTGGCGGGTGGATCAGCTGAGAAACATAATTAAAAATTAAAAAGATTATCGGGACCAAAAGAATGAGCTTGGGCGAAGTGGTAGCGGTCAGAAAAGAAGACCCCATATTTCAACATCCTGGACTCCATACTGGGTGACCTGTTGAGGGTTGGGGTTTATTTTTTTATTTATTCTCTTTGTGTTTTTGTCTTAGTTTTCTCCCTGGTCCTGTCTTGTGTTCCCTGTGGATCTGTTTGTTCTACTTCCTGTTTTATTTGGTAGTCTTGTTTCCTGTCTTGTCTAGTTTTGTTTAGCTTTGCTTTCTTTGTCTGATTGTCCTGCCCCGCCTAATGTGATTCACCTGACGTCTCACCTGTCCCCATTACCTTGTTACCTCATGTATTTAACCCTGTGTTCCTTTGGTCTTGTGCCAGATCGGTTTGTTGGTCTGCGTGATACGTTGAGTCTTCTGCCTGTTCCCAGGGAGTTGTAGTCTTATCCCCGTTTATCTGCCTGACTGAGTCTTCTGCCTGTTCCCTGGTGAAGGTTTTCCTGCCTTTGGATCTCCTTCCCCCGTGCCTGGTTTTTTGGTGTTTGGATTTTTGCCCTTTTTTGTTTCTTTTGTTCGTGGACTGCTCCAATAAAACCCTTTGGAAATCCCCAACATGACCCATCGCATGCCGAACCACGGGGCACTTAACTCTGCCACAGCCTTGTTGGAGGCTACGGTGAACGAGAGGCAGACCGCCCTAATGCTTCAGGCGGGGCTTATAGTTCATATGTTTCAATTATGTATTTTTAACTGTGTAGCCAGCTATGTCTTGTTTCTATGTTATATTCGCATGGTTAACATTAGTTCGGTGACGACAAGCAAAGTTTAGCAAGCTACCGTTAGCAAGCTTAGCTAGCCATGTACCCCTGACTGCAGACCCGCAGACCTCAATGTGGGCGGAGTTAAACGTTTAACCGCGCCCCCTCAACGTTTAACCCCGCCCAGTCTCCAGCATTTGACCCGGTCATTTCATTGTAATATTAGAGTGAATTTAGCGGTAATCGGACAGCCTTTCGGACAGCCATTTTTCAATAATAATGGAAGTAAGTGTGACTTTTATAGATTCAAAAATAATTAAAAAAGCTGGTTATGTCTATTTTAATGTTTCTGCACAAGTTGAGCAGGCTGAGGTTCGGATTTGACGGCTAGCTCCCTTCTTTAACTGTCTATGCTAGCTCCAAGTAATGTGAAAGTGTGGAAATTATTTCCATTGAAGGACAATGCAATGTTACAGTCGCTCCAAGTAATCTGAATGTTATCTGAATCTGAATGTTACAGTCGTTGACTGACTCAGGACTAGCGGCTAGCGCGACCAGTGCAGGTGCTAGTGCTACTGACTCGCGTGTGGATGATAGCCTGTAGATCTGTCTTAAATGTAGATCTGTCTTCAGTGAATGAGCCCGCAACTCAACCAGTGTTCTTCTGCTTTAGCGAGTTTTATTGTGTAGGGCCGCCAGAGGATAACAGTAAGGTGTGTGAAGGCGATCTGTCGGATTGAATTGAAATGAAAATTTGAAATGGATTAAAATAATCAATTTATAACGCTACAGAGCTGCAGGCTCGTTTCTATTTCAGCTGTTACTGTTGTCAAGTTGTTTTTTCCTCGTGGTTTTCTCTTGTTATGGACAATGATGCTTTAGGGCTTGTTAATGTGATTTATTTCCTTTTGTAAAACATGTTTATAACATGAATTATTACACTAAAGTCACAGCTTGTCTCGGTAGGAAATAACTTCAGTCTTGTTTTACATGGCAGACGTTGTGTGTTGATTCAAACTGTTGGGCAGTATGGTTGAAAACTTAAAACAATTAAACAGAATTGTGAAATATTCTGCCTCATGTTATGTACAGAACTAAACTATATTTTGGGGAATTATTAGATGGCTGACCACTGTTATAGTCTAAGCCTTAAGTCTATAGAGAAATGCGCTAGTGCAGCCATGTATGGTGTGTAATGGCAAAGCCCTCTTCTTCTTCTTTGGTCAGAACCAAGGAGAGCGATCGCCGATGGTCCGTTCTTTGCACCAAAACTTTCTACAATGCAACAACCTAATTAAGGTCCGTCTAATAAAATTTGTATCTTGTTTATTTTTCCATTTAAACACATTGCTCAGTAATGGTTACGAGTATCAGTAATAGTATGCAGCTGTATTGTGGGCCGTCTATCAGCAAATGAGGATTTTCAATAATATATAAAATTCAAATGTTATGTACTGTAATGGTGGACTGTATACAGATGGCACTGGACACCCAAGACAAAGACCAGCCATGTGCCAAGAGGCCTTGCAGCTCTCCATCAAAAGAGTTGGTTAGTGTAAAGGAGGTTTATTGCACTCAAACATGTTACACACTATTAAAACCTGCACAATCACTTATGCTTTTGTGTATCCATTAAGGACTGTGAAGTTACCATGGGCAAAGGTATTGGACTGGATGGTGATGCTTCCAAGAACCTTTTGGTCAGTAAAGTGCAAATGATAATGAAAAAATTACTTATTCTGAACATTAAACTGCACCTATTCATTTAGCATGTTTGAGAACAAGCCATTTATCAAAACTGAACAATTTAAATGCATTCATGACTGCATGTGGTTGATTTATTTCTGATTTCAACTTGGGTCTTGTAACCAGGTCAAGCACCCAATCCTGAATGATAGATATATATATATATACAATATTAATAACATAATTGTTGTCATTATGTTCATCATTAATATCATTTTAGTATTTCATTAACATTTTTACTGTTTTGCCTGCTTGTTTTAATTTAATGCTAGTTTGTTGTTCAATAATTTGTTGTTAAATAAAAAAAAATAACAATCTCATGATCCCTTTAATTTTGATAAATTCAAGCACCCAATTCTGAATGATCTTCAAACGGCAATGAGGTGGCTCAACAGCCACCAGACTTTACTCCGTGGGGAGGTGATGGAGCCTGCTGTTCTCCAAATGGACCCCGCAAGTCAAGTGAAGGCACTCCAGGACTTCCTAGAAGGAGAAGTGGATGACGGAAAGGAAAGGATGACTTTCTGATCACCTTTCAACACCAAGAGGACATGGAAATGTTTTTCAAACAAATGCCATGTTCCTAGAGAGGTCATGAGACACAGACCAATATGTTCAGTTTGCATTCTTCTTGGCTGTGGCAGTCTTCCTTTACTTAAATGAATCCCTCAAAGGGATAGAATGATTTTCTATGATTTTAATTCATGCTCAGTTTAAAAGAATATTCTGCTTTATTGTGCATTTTCATTGAATGAATGTGTTTTAGTTAATGCCTTTTATTTTAGAGATTGCTAATTTGGGCTTAATGCAATATGCTTTATGATTGCAGTTTATTTGCCTGCTTGTGTTTATAGAAATACACAGAATCCTTCTTCCTCTTACCTGGACAGTTTCAGTGGGATCTGTTGAAGTTTTGGAGATCATAATCAGCGGCTTCTACACAGCACAGTGCACCCACCCGTACTGAATATGTCAAGAAATTACTTTTTTATTTTTTTATACGCACTTCAAATATTATGCGACAGTTGCAGCGTAAATATGCACCTATCTTGATGTCAACAAATTAAGGTCAGTGGATTGTAATAAGATGTCTCATATTAACAAAGACATTTTGATGTTGACTGAGTTTTGTTTGGCACAAGAAGCATCACAAACTGCAAACAAGATGCCAGTCATCTCTGTTGTACTGTGGTGAATCTGAGCCAATCCTCTCAACTGGAAGCCTCACCAATTCACAGTGAATCAATCTGCATAGGAAGAGAACACTTCTATCTACATCACAGTTCTTGACAGGCACTACTCAATAATCCAAAATTGACCAACTAATCTCTCAGTAAACGACATAGACCATTGTATAAATTGAGATTCTATCAGGAAAATTTGTATAATTCACCAGATTTTGAGCAATTTTTGGGACAGAAGAGTCTATTTCAAAACCAAACACCCGGACTCATGTCAGTGTATTAATCAATCTGCAGATCAGTATCCAAGGTATTGCATCAGATCCCAAAATGTTTATTTTTTCCAGTTACAGTACCTGTTAAAGATGAATCTATGATTCTGTGTATATTGTTAATATGAAGATTGACCAAAACAATCTTACACCCTACAAAGTTTACGTTATCTTGGGGTACAACAATAGTACAATTTCCTTTTATTAGAAATAACCATAATACAGTACAGTTGGGACAGTTTTCAGACCAGCTGTAATGCAAGTGCCTCATTGGTTTTGTAAAATTATTGGGCTGTAATTATTGATGTATTCAGTGTTAAGCAGTTGTTAAAATGTTTTAGTTCATGTAAAAATAGCTTTAATGCTATACATTTGTGCTTTTTTTGATAAAGATATGAAATGTGTACTACTTTATTCAACCTTTACATCCTGTAAAGTTTAATGTGATGTGTTTTGTGTTGCTGTTATATAACTCAAAAATATTAAAAGAGCTTGTATATGTTAACATTTTAAGTGCCACATAATTATCTCAAGAGCAACAATAAATTTGAAACGTTTTGAGGTTATTAAAATAAATTATATGCATTATGTTAAAAGCTTTTTCCTCTCATATAGTTTGATCTGACGCTATAAATCAAACTACAGTACATGCAGAGTATTCTTATTATTGTTGTTGTATATATATGTTATTAAACCTATTTTCAGAATTATTGGTGTTATTCTATATATATATATATTATATAGTGTATATATATATATATACACACATATATATATTATATTATATAAAATATATGATATATATTATAGTCTCATGATCCTTTAATTTTGATAACATTAAGAAAGTATCAGGTTACATTTGATTATGATAAATACACATTAAAATATATTACTTTTTCATAATATAATGCATTATTAAGGTAATTTAATGTTTTGTGAAATGTGTCAATATTGTAATTCATAATTAGTAAAACCAAAGATTAAGTTCATTATGTTTAAATCGCTGCATTTCGCCACATCCATTAAAGTTTCTTGTCCCTCTTCGGACACCGTATTACATGAGTTGGAGACTGGGCGGGGTTAAACGTTGAGGGGGCGGGGTTAAACGTTTAACTCCGCCCACATTGAGGTCTGCGGGTCTGCAGTCAGGGGCTTCTCTAGCTAGCTGGTTACCATAGCTACACGTTAACGGCGTATTAACGTTACGGTTTGAAGCCCGTTTTAGCGGTCGGTAGCTAGTTAACGTTAGCAGATAAGCTAGTTAACGTTAGCAGATAAGCTAGTTAAAGTTAGCAGATAAGCTCGTTGACAGCGATGTTATTGTTCATGTTCTGGCACAATGTTTCTGACCGTAGTAGTACTAGTAGTAGTACTAGCAGCAGTAGTAGTAGTACTAGCAGTAGTAGTAGTGTTAGCAGTAGTAGTAGTGTATGCCAATAAATGTTTATATATTTAACAACATTCTCACCCTTCCTTATTCCAACAAGTCAGATAACACAATACCAGACTGGTTATTCATTAAAAAGATAAAATAACAGTTTTGAATATGTGAATTTGAAGTGCAACAGTTAAAAGATATCATTTGATGAATGTATTCCACATTAACTACCTATCCAAAGTTACAGGGATAATCAACAGATACATGTACCACAGAACAGATAAAAACATTGATCAAACATATGAAACTTCCCCAGTTGATTACATTTTTTGTATTACAAGTTTTCTGAAATTTCTCCTGTCTGAATATGCAAATGAGGCTTTTACTACTGCCAGTAAAGGTTGGTTAAGGCTGCTCTAATGTCCCCGTTCTCAGGTAATGCCTGACCTGGAGGGTGGATGTGTACCTGCCTGTCTACACGCTCCTCCACCTCCATCAAACTGTCCCCATGCTCTTCACAAATATTATGAAGCACACAGCAGGTCAACATCATTTTCCTGCTGAGCTCCAGCTTGCAGTCATTTCTTTTGAGGAGACATCTGCAACGGCCCTTCAACCTTCCAAAAAGTATTACATCCAACAATAATAACGGGTTTTCCTGAAAAATTAACGTTTTTCAGATTAGTGTGAGATTTATGTTGAGATTTTTATAAAAATGATTGAAAAATTATCAAATTATTTTTGTTTACATTTCATATATTAACTGATAGGGTTTTCCTTAAACCCTAACGCCCAACACGTCCCAACACATCCCTGGCTAGCGATATCACCGTTAAAATGACAGAGAAGATGAGACATTGCAACAATGGTTACAAATATACATCGTAATGCTGGCTGCACAGATTATGCAGATGATCCACTACGATTGACACACACACACACACACACATTGTTATAATCATATGCTGGATGTATGGTATCCACTCCCCTATAGGATTATGAGGACCACCATACTAGTACTGTGTATGTAGTATTATATGTAGTACATGTAGTATTATCCACTCCCCTATAGGATTATGAGGACCACCATACTAGTACTGTGTATGTAGTATTATATGTAGTACATGTAGTATTATCCACTCCCCTATAGGATTATGAGGACCACCATACTAGTACTGTATATGTAGTATTATATGTAGTACATGTAGTACTATCCACTCCCTATAGGATTATGAGGACCACCATACTAGTACTGTGTTGGACCCCCTTTCTTAATTCTACGTGGCGTTGATCCAACAAGGTGCTGAAAGCATTCTTTAGAAATGTGGGCCCATATTGAGAGGATAGCATCTTCAGTTGATGGAGATTTGTGGGATCCACATCCAGGGCACCAAGCTCCCGGTCCACCACATCCCAAAGATGCTCTATTGGGTTGAGATCTGGTGACTGGGGGGGCCATTTTAGTCCAGTGGACTCATCGTCATGTTCAAGAAACCAATTAGAAATGATGTGATCTTTGTGACATGGTGCACTATCCTGCTGGAAGTAGCCATCAGAGGAGGGGGACATTTAGGGTCCAGCCTTTCTATTGGTCAGACCAACGTGACGCACCCTGTCCCGCAGACGCCTGTTGGAGACAAAACACCGTCGCTGTGATCTGGACATGCTGATATAAAGTTCTACGTGATAAGCAAAGACGAGTACAGTCGCGAGAAATCAAAGCCAGTCCTGTTGCTAACCGCAGAGACCTGACCCGGGTGACTGCAAACCTTCAGATACCCTGATAACTCCCACAGCTGCAGCCATGGCAACAGGAAGACAAACACCACGTCGTCAGGGCCGCCATGATGATTATCAGCTCAACGTCTCCTCATTCCTCCTCCCTTCACTCCACCCCGTCTCACCTCTTTTTATTTGGGATTCACATTAGAATGGGAGGGCTGGTTAATGCTGCCATTATGTGACCTCTGACCCCCGTGGCCCCTCTATCCCCACCAAGCGTACTCTGTGCCACCTCCATCCTCCCCCCTCCTGAAGAGGAGCCTCTTACTGACATCCGTGCCAAGTTGTAGTGCTGTATCTCGATCCATCTACAGTCAAATCAGCACCATGAAATCTGCCTGGCATCAGCACACAGGGGGGACGAGGGAAGACCTGAAGCCTCCCAGGACCAGCAGCAGACCACCAGCTGTTCTTCTTACTGCCGCTACGTTAGATCAGCCATCAAAGTCCAATGTGATGCAAAATAACACACTCTCTCTCTTTCACACACACACACACACACACACCCTCTCTTACACACACACACACACACACACACCCTCTCACACACACACACACACACTCACTCACACACACTCTCTCTTTCACACACACACACACACACACACACACACACTCTTTCACACACACACACACACACACACACACACACACACCCTCAATCATACACACACTCTCTCTCTCTCTCTCTCTCTCTCTCACACACACACACACACACACACACCCTCAATCATACACTCACTCTCTCTCTCAACACACACCCTCACACACACTCTCTCTCTCTTTTTCACACACACACCTCACCCACACACACACAGACACGTTGCCTGCAGCCCCCCCCCCAGCGAAGGCAGCTGGTCCGGTTTATAACATCGGTTGATTTGTGCATCAGTGACTTGTTCTTTATGTCTACAGTGCTTTATTTATTTATGATAATATACTATATCTAACTACCCAAGGCTAACAAGACCTACTGGGAGCCTGGAGCCGTTGGGCTTTTATTTTTCAAAATAAGAGCTTGCATATGGTTTTTGTACTTTGGAGTTCTGGTGTCTGGTGGTCTAGGACGGTTTCATGGGCCTACAGTCCTCACACTCTTTGAAACTTCCATTCACACCAATAGTCTCAGTCGGCAGCATGTGTTCTTCTCTCAGCTCTGTTTCTAACGGAGTCTCGACCAGCGGGACTCCGACCTCCCAGTGGCTCCACGGCGTAACGGGGAAGCCTTTTACAGGTGCCACAATGTCTTGTGCAACACAAAATGCTGAAAAATGAAAGGATATACAGAACTAAATCACCCATATATGTGTGTATATCCTCATATGTGTGTATATATATATATATATATATATATATATACATATATATATACACACACACACATAGTGGCATAAGTATAGCCCTAAGTATACCCCCCCCATAAAAGACAAGTTTCCAGTTATTTCTACTTTGTTGTTAAGTCCATAATTCCACATGAGTTCATTCATAGTTCTGATGCTTCATGATAATCTACAATGGAAACAGTCATGAAGATAAAGGAGACACACTGGAGAAGGTGGGTCCAAACCTTTGGCCTGTACTGCATATAGAGTGTGTGTGTGTGTGTGTGTCCTCCGTGTATTTCCAGAACACTGCGTGCAGGTCTTGTCTTGCCGAACCAGATGAGGCATTCCTGATAACGTTCAGGTTCCCAGCTTCAGCTCCATCAGACGCAGGCGGGCTGCCCACCATGAAGGACTTCACCTGGTTTGACTGCAACGAGCTTGGCGTCTACGCCACCATCATTGTGATTTTTACTTACAATGTTCTGCTTGACAGGACCTTGGCGTGCACATGCAAACCACAACTTCGGGACTGTAATTTATACATGGTCGTGCCATTTTTATCATATTTTTACTAACGCTCTGGAGGGACAGGAAGTTTCGAAGAACCTGGAAATTTACCGGTTCCTCCTGTAATTGTTTTTTTGGGGTTCTAACCCGACACGTGATCAAGGCGGTGCTGGTCGTAACTTTTATGTAGACGATTGTCTCAAATATGTTGCAAATGAGAGCCAAGCAATCTGTCTGGTAAAGGAGCTCAGATCAGTATGCGCCACAGGTGGATTCAAGCTCACCAAATGGACCAGCAACAGTTGAGCAGTCCTTGCCTCTGTTCCAGCTGAAGAGAGAACAAAGAGGTCAAAGATCTAGACCTCGATAAAGACTGTCCCTAGAAAGAGCTCTAGGCATGCGATGGGACATTGAGTCAGACATGTTCTTCTTCTCGATCACCCCGAAACAACCAGCAGTTACCTGCAGAAGCATTCTGTCGGTATATGATCCTCTAGGGTTCCTAGCACCAGTCATGCTGACTGGGAAAGGAATACTGCAGGACCTGTGCAAGCTAAATTGTGGATGGGATGAGCAGATACCGACTGCTTACACACATAAATGTTTTTTTGGACTGACAACACCGCCGTCCTAAAGTAAATCCAAAATTATGCTAGAAGGTGTGGCTAACAGAGTGTCCATTATTCGTGATCTGACAAACAAATCCCAATGGCACCACATAAAGACTGGACTTAACCCGGCAGACAGTGCTTTGAGAGGCATGAAAGCTGAGACCTTCCTTCAGGAAGGACACTGGCTGAGAGGGCCACATTTCCAGATGCAATCTGAAACAGACTTGCCAATGATCCAAGTACCACCCACACTGTCCGACAATGATCCGGAGGTCAAGAAGGTGGCTGTGGCTTTCAGTACAAGAGTGCGGCAGAATCCAAGTCCTCTGACTTGTTTTATCGAGCACTTCTCATCATGGAACAAATTAATTAAATCGGCAGCTTGGCTCATTAAATTCAAAGAAACTTTGAGACAATTGAATCTAAAAAGGACAATTAGGGTCTTGGACCCACCTAAACCTACAGAAAGACTTGGAGCCTGGTAGACAGCCTAGATGCTGATCCTTCTCCTACAGAAAGACCTGGAGCCTGGCAGACAGCCTAGATGCTGATCCTTTTCCTACAGAAAGACCTGCAGCCTGGTAGACAGCCTAGATGCTGATCCTTCTCCTACAGAAAGACCTGCAGCCTGGTAGACAGCCTAGATGCTGATCCTTCTCCTACAGAAAGACCTGGAGCCTGGTAGACAGCCTAGATGCTGATCCTTCTCCTACAGAAAGACCTGGAGCCTGGTAGACAGCCTAGATGCTGATCCTTCTCCTACAGAAAGACCTGGAGCCTGGTAGACAGCCTAGATGCTGATCCTTCTCCATTCAGGGGACACGCTGCTTGGTCGGACCGTTTCTCTTCCTATGTAATGAAAGTGGAAGCAGAGAAAGGTCTGATGGGTTGTTGGGGCGTCCTGTGAGTCCTGTAATCAACTCTCAGAGACTCTGACATGCAGCACATGTTAAAGACAAACAGCTGGACTCTCTTTCTCTCTCCGCTGCTTGTTAATAATAAGTTAATAAGTTAATAAGACATAAACGCCAGTCTGCTGTTTCTTCTTCCTTTAAAAGTGATGAGCAGGAAGATTGAGATTCCTTTTACTTCCAATAAAAAACATGAACTAGGACAGGAAGTAGACCCGTCACAGAGGATGTTAGATTGTTAGATAGACATGTTTTGGAAAACAGGCCATAACATTATGCAACGTGTGTGTGTGTGTGTGTGTGTGTGTGTGTGTGTGTGTGTGTGTGTGTGTGTATATGTGTGTGTGTCTGTATGTGTGTGTGTGTGTGTGTATATGTGTGTGTGTGTGTGTGTGTGTGTGTGTCTTTCATTCTACCCCTTAACGTCCTGATATGGAGGCTTCCTGTTAAAACACCCAGTCTTATCATTGGTGATTCCTGGTGTAACTGATCCTCCCAGACGAGACTCTCCTTTTAATGGTAGTCTGGAATCCCGCTCCTTAAAACTCCTGCACATGGGGTGTGTTGTTCTTTTTTCTGAAAATGTTGGCTTGCTTTTCTAGTTTTTATAAGTCTGTTTGTCCTTATTGAAAAAAAGCAATTTTTCCTCTGGGGATTCTCACAGGTGTGTGTGTGTGTGTGTGTGGGGGAATCATAACGGACCAGAGTGTTTAGGGTCCCCAAACAGATTTAAATACTAAATCAAACCATGATCTAACACAGTAAATGATCCAGAATTACCTGTAGGTAGTTAGTATAGGTTAGTATATGATGTCTCAGGAGTTAGAGTGCTGAGATGTTTAATAACGTGGAACTTTAATACTGAAACATTTAGAGAAGCACGACTATATACTCTAATATTATTACAGACGGTGTTCCACTCTCAAGCATATATCATTTGTTTTATTTTAGAGCACAGCAGCACCTCTGTGCTGTTATTGGCGATGACATCATCAAGAGAAAGACCCGTCCCCCCAGGAACAGGGTCTGTTCTTTGCAGAGAGAAACTCCCCCTCCTTGGTTTCCTGTTCCATGTCAGTATAAGTAGAGGAACCAGGAACCAGCTCTCAGCACAGCGTTGGAGCAGAGATGGAGAACAGCTCTGCAGCTTACAGCAGCCCCCAGTTCAGCACCTTCTTCTTAGTCGTTGTGATTTTTACTTACAGTGTTCTGTTAGACCGGGACTACCACTGCCCATGTCAAAAATGGCAGAGCGGTGTCTACGCGGTCCTACCAACTATATTTTTATTTGTTTTACAACTCTGGACTGAAAATTTATTTAATTTTAAATGCATGCAGCCTATGGTTGTAGCTGCACGCTTTTTAAAGGCAGTCTGCATAGGTTTGCTGTGGATTATCTCTTTGTTAATCAAGGGAGACTGGTATGTCTGCGTTGCCGAGCCTGGTCTCTACTGCAATGGAACCCACTCTCTTCAATGAAACGGAAAAGGAAGGAAAAATGTTAGAAATCAACAGAGCAAAACATATGTCACATGTGAGTTTTATTTTCTTCACATTACATCAGTGTGTTATTCTGTATTACATTACAGCTTGTTTCTCCTGATGCTGAACATCTGTCCTGTAGGGTAACATTACAGCTTGTTTCTACCTGATGATGAACATCTGTCCTGTAGGGTAACATTACAGCTTGTTTCTACCTGATGATGAACATCTGTCCTGTAGGGTAACATTACAGCTTGTTTCTCCTGATGATGAACATCTGTCCTGTAGGGTAACATTACAGCTTGTTTCTCCCTGATGATGAACATCTGTCCTGTAGGGTAACATTACAGCTTGTTTCTACCTGATGATGAACATCTGTCCTGTAGGGTAACATTACAGCTTGTTTCTACCTGATGATGAACATCTGTCCTGTAGGGTAACATTACAGCTTGTTTCTACCTGATGATGAACATCTGTCCTGTAGGGTAACATTACAGCTTGTTTCTACCTGATGATGAACATCTGTCCTGTAGGGTAACGTTACAGCTTGTTTCTACCTGATGATGAACATCTGTCCTGTAGGGTAACATTACAGCTTGTTTCTACCTGATGATGAACATCTGTCCTGTAGGGTAACATTACAGCTTGTTTCTACCTGATGATGAACATCTGTCCTGTAGGGTAACATTACAGCTTGTTTCTACCTGATGATGAACATCTGTCCTGTAGGGTAACATTACAGCTTGTTTCTACCTGATGATGAACATCTGTCCTGTAGGGTAACATTACAGCTTGTTTCTACCTGATGATGAACATCTGTCCTGTAGGGTAACATTACAGCTTGTTTCTCCCTGATGATGAACATCTGTCCTGTAGGGTAACATTACAGCTTGTTTCTACCTGATGATGAACATCTGTCCTGTAGGGTAACATTACAGCTTGTTTCTCCCTGATGATGAACATCTGTCCTGTAGGGTAACATTACAGCTTGTTTCTACCTGATGCTGAACATCTGTCCTGTAGGGTAACATTACAGCTTGTTTCTCCTGATGCTGAACATCTGTCCTGTAGGAACATCTGTCCTGTAGGGTAACATTACAGCTTGTTTCTCCTGATGCTGAACATCTGTCCTGTACATTACAGCTTGTTTCTACCTGATGCTGAACATCTGTCCTGTAGGGTAACATTACAGCTTGTTTCTCCCTGATGCTGAACATCTGTCCTGTAGGGTAACATTACAGCTTGTTTCTCCTGATGCTGAACATCTGTCCTGTAGGAACATCTGTCCTGTAGGGTAATATTATAGCTTGTTTCTCCCTGATGCTGAACATCTGTCCTGTAGGGTAACATTACAGCTTGTTTCTACCTGATGATGAACATCTGTCCTGTAGGGTAACATTACAGCTTGTTTCTACCTGATGATGAACATCTGTCCTGTAGGGTAACATTACAGCTTGTTTCTACCTGATGATGAACATCTGTCCTGTAGGGTAACATTACAGCTTGTTTCTACCTGATGATGAACAACTGTCCTGTCTGTTGTCCCTCTAACTGTTCATTAGGTCTGTGAGGACGTCTGTTGTCTCTCTAACTGTTCATTAGGTCTGTGAGACGGTCTGTTGTCCCTCTAACTGTTCATTAGGTCTGTGAGACGGTCTGTTGTCTCTCTAACTGTTCATTAGGTCTGTGAGACGGTCTGTTGTCTCTCTAACTGTTCATTAGGTCTGTGAGACGGTCTGTTGTCTCTCTAACTGTTCATTAGGTTTGTGAGGCGTCTGTTGTCTCTCTAACTGTTCATTAGGTCTGTGAGACGTCTGTTGTCCTTCTAACTGTTCATTAGGTCTGTGAGACGGTCTGTTGTCCCTCTAACTGTTCATTAGGTCTGTGAGACGGTCTGTTGTCCCTCTAACTGTTCATTAGGTCTGTGAGACGGTCTGTTGTCTCTCTAACTGTTCATTAGGTCTGTGAGACGTCTGTTGTCCCTCTAACTGTTCATTAGGTCTGTGAGACGGTCTGTTGTCCCTCTAACTGTTCATTAGGTCTGTGAGGCGTCTGTTGTCCCTCTAACTGTTCATTAGGTCTGTGAGACGTCTGTTGTCCCTCTAACTGTTCATTAGGTCTGTGAGACGTCTGTTGTCCCTCTAACTGTTCATTAGGTCTGTGAGACGTCTGTTGTCCCTCTAACTGTTCATTAGGTCTGTGAGACGGTCTGTTGTCCCTCTAACTGTTCATTAGGTCTGTGAGACGTCTGTTGTCCCTCTAACTGTTCATTAGGTCTGTGAGACGGTCTGTTGTCCCTCTAACTGTTCATTAGGTCTGTGAGACGTCTGTTGTCCCTCTAACTGTTCATTAGGTCTGTGAGACGTCTGTTGTCCCTCTAACTGTTCATTAGGTCTGTGAGACGGTCTGTTGTCTCTAACTGTTCATTAGGTCTGTGAGGCGTCTGTTGTCCCTCTAACTGTTCATTAGGTCTGTGAGACGGTCTGTTGTCCCTCTAACTGTTCATTAGGTCTGTGAGACGTCTGTTGTCCCTCTAACTGTTCATTAGGTCTGTGAGACGGTCTGTTGTCCCTCTAACTGTTCATTAGGTCTGTGAGACGTCTGTTGTCCCTCTAACTGTTCATTAGGTCTGTGAGACGTCTGTTGTCCCTCTAACTGTTCATTAGGTCTGTGAGACGGTCTGTTGTCCCTCTAACTGTTCATTAGGTCTGTGGGCGTCTGTTGTCCCTCTAACTGTTCATTAGGTCTGTGAGACGGTCTGTTGTCTCTCTAACTGTTCATTAGGTCTGTGAGACGGTCTGTTGTCTCTCTAACAGCTGTTTGTCTTCTTCCTGGTGATAATATAACTCTTTCTTTCTTTTTTCAGTTCTTCGGCTTCCTTTTGGTCTTTGTTGTCATTGTGGCTGCCGCCAACATCAACTACAATTAAGAAGCGGTGTATTGGAGATGACTATGTCAAATATGAAGTGACGTTAGGCGAGGAGGAAAATGTGGAGAAAGAAATAGAAAGACAAATCTTGAAGATAAACGAGAAATCGAAATAAAAGCCAGAGTGGAGACCCTCTCACGCCAACAGGACCGCAGGTAAGTAGAAGCGTCTCTTTGTTATTTTCTTCTGAATTTTAATCCTCAGATATCTCAACCAGTATTAGATATGTTGTCCTGTTATAGAGACATTCATGGTCCCCAAGGTAAACATGTCTCTGTTATTCACATCTGGATCTCAGGATCTTTATCAGTCTGTCTGA
>JABXJD010002307.1:0-22500 GCA_013375575.1 Percina caprodes
CATATTGTTTTGATTATCGTGTATCTGCATCTATTAATATTTCCTCCGTATTATAAACACACACATGTGTTTATATTGTAAGATGTGTGCACGTGAACATGCACGAGTCCAATCTCTATAATATCAGAGGTCTTCCTCTGGGGGTGCTGAGGCCCCACTGAGCTGGTCCCCTCTCATTCTGCCGTCTTATTATCTCAGTCAGCTGGAAAGCTCTTTGAATGGCACCAACTGGCTGGAAGCTGCTGTTAGTCGGAGTGACTGTTACTACGGAGACCGGGTGTGACTGTTACTACGGAGACCGGAGTAACTGTTACTACGGAGACCGGAGTGACTGTTACTACGGAGACCGGAGTAATGAAAACAAAGAGGCAATGAGAAGCAGAGAGGAAACTTCACTAGTTAATACTCTCACCTCTGACTTCTGCACAGAGTGGAAACGCTAATGTGCTGTTACAACCGTAGTCGTGCCAGAGTCCATTAGAAAACATCCCTGTGCAGACTTTTCCACTGTATCCATCGTTTGGTTCTCCTGACCCCCATCGTCTGAAGTCCGTCTCCCGGGTTTGTAGAAACTTGGGTCTGACAGGGACCACCTCCAGCTGTCCCCGACAGTCCTATCCAGGCTCTCTGGTTGAGAGATAAAGAATTAGACTCTGCTGTAGCTTTTTGTTGGAGACCTTATGTCACTCTTTACACTTCTACTACATTTCAAAGATTAATATTGTACTTTTCCTGGTCTACATGTAGTTCTTAGTTCCTCTGGAGGGTTTCATCCCTCCTGTCAGAAAGACTTAGACCTGAAGGAGAAAGGTGAACTCACATAGCTGTTGTTGGAGTAGACCATGTGGTCTAGATCTGCGGTGTTGTTCAGGATCTTCATAACCTCCATGTTGTCTACAGAGACCAGGTCTGTGTGTTTCTCTCTGCAGTATCTTTGGGCTTCAGTAAAGTTCTTCCTGTCATACACAAAATAGTACTGACGTCCAGCAGCTGATGAGACAGCACTCAGCCCTGTAGAGACACACACACACACACACACACACACACACACACACACACACACAGACACAGCAGATTTAATATTTTATATTTATTGCAGAGTGTGGGGGGGGGGCTGCTAGTGCTGGATCAGCGCCCAGAGTGGTTGGTGCCGGTACGGTGCCTTGCTCAAAACCACCTGGCAGTGCCCAGCAGGTAAAGAGGCCAGCAATCCACTCCGTACTTTGGTCCGTATGGGGACTTGAACCGGCGACCCTCCAGTTCTCGACCCAACTCCCTATGGACGGAGCTACTGACTGTGGGGTCCTGACATGTGAGGACACAACGTGGGACGAGAGCAGAGCGAGGACCCAGAAGCAGAGAAGGCCAGGCCGGCAGGAGAGGGTTCCAAGGCTTTATTTTACTCAAAAAACAAAAATAACACAAACACAGGAAGCACAGGATCTAAAACAAAGTCCCAAAAACCAAACTAACAAAAGAAGAAGTCACGGGACGGGGACGGGGACAACACCTGGAAACACCTGGAAACACCTGGAAACACCTGGAAACACCTGGAAACCTGAGACAGGACGAAGACAAGCACGGCACAAACGCACAAGAACGATCTGACGAGAGACAAAGAGACACAGAGGTTAAATACAAGAGGTAACGAGGTAGAGGTAACGAGGAACAGGTGATACATCAGTTGAATCACATTAGGGCGGGGCAATCACACAGACAGGAAGTAAAACTAGAGACAAGACGAGACCGATTGTTCAACAGCGACCTCAGAGTCGACTTTAATATGGACCTAGAACTGGTTCTAAACCCTAGCCAAGGGAATAGAGAGGGACTGACCCTGCCCGGAGGAGGGGCACCCGTCTGGAGCCAGGCCCAGACAGAGGGCTCATCAGCGATGGTGTCCGGATTTGCCACGGTGCCCAGCCGGGCACAGCCCGAAGAAGCTACGTGGCACCTTTCTCTCCATCCCATGAGCCCACCACCTGTGGGAGGAACCGCTGGGGTCGGGTGCGCTGCCACATGAGTGACCTTCAGCTCTCACTGGATCGGTTCTCAGCCGAGTGAAGCGGCTGGGATGAGGATCAGCACCTCTAAATCTGAGGCCATGGTTCTCAGCAGGAAACCGATGGAGTGCCTTCTTCAGGTAGGGAGTGAGTCCTTACCCCAAGTGAAGGAGTTTAAGTACCTTGGGGTCTTTTTTGCGAGTGAGGGGACCATGGAGCGTGAGATTGGTCGGAGAATCGGAGCAGCGGGTGCGATATTCCATTCAGTTTATCGCACCGTTGTCACGAAAAGAGCTGAGACAGAAGGCGTCCAGCTGGGACGAGGCCTTGGGAAGACCCAGGACTAGGTAGAGGGACGTCCAGCTGGGAGGAGGCCTCGGGGAAGACCCAGGACTAGGTGGAGAGATTATATCTCCAACCTGGCCTGGGAATTCTTTGGGATCCCCCAGGCGGAGCTTGTTGATGTGGCTCGGGGAAGGGAAGTTTGGGGTCCCTGCTGGAGCTGCTGCCCCCGCGACCCAATACCGGATAAGCGGATGAAGATGGATGGATGGATGGATGGAAAGAACTGGTTCTTTATTACATGCGAGAAAATGAATGAAAACAATGTTGGAGAAAATCGTCATCACACTGAAAACAAAGAAGCATTTTCATGGTGTAATGATTCAGATGGACTCCCAGACAAGATGGTGCTCACCCAACTGGCCAATAGGAACGTGGCCGCCCTACTGGCCAATAGTATATATATATATATATATATATATATATATATATATATATATGTATATATATATATATATATATATATATATATATATATATATATATATATATATATATATATATATATGTATATATATATATATATATGTATATATATATATATGTATATATATATATATATGTATATATATATATATATGTATGTATTTTTATCTTATTGAGAAGAGAGTTTTAAATCCGTCTAACTGTCATTGTCTCTTTAAAGTGGACTGGGCCGAGTCCTCTGTTGTGTTTCAACAGGAACTATTTGACCAGAAGGAGCTCATAACATAACTAATGATTACTGAGCTGACGTCTCTTAGTTTGTGGAAATGAATAAACTGTGATAAGAGTCCTGTTGTCCCACCGATATGTAAATGTGCCGTAATAATAAAGACTATTAACATTTATGAAACATGAAACACTCACCTGATGCAGCCATGATGAGCAGAAGAAGTCTGTCCATCTTGGTCTGGGTCGTCCTCGCTGTGTCTTCAGACAGGACGCTGCTCTGGGTCGTCCTCTCTGTGTCTTCAGACAGGACGCTGCTCTGGGTCGTCCTCGCTGTGTCTTCAGACAGGACGCTGCTCTAGGTCGTCCTCGCTGTGTCTTCAGACAGGACGCTGGTCTCTGTCGTCCTCTCTGTGTCTTCAGACAGGACGCTGCTCTAGGTCGTTCTCTCTGTGTCTTCAGACAGGACGCTGCTCTCTGTCGTCCTCTGTGTCTTCAGACAGGACGCTGCTCTAGGTCGTCCTCGCTGTGTCTTCAGGTCTCAGCTCATATAACTCTTTGTTCCACATGAACAGAGAACAACTCCTCCGTAACTATTTACATGTTAGGCAAATAATGAGCAGACAGTCAAAAATGGTTACAGACATTTACAAATAGACAAACTTTCCCTCGCATACACAGACACACACACACACACACACACTCTACAGACACATTTTGTCTGTCAATTTCCTGGAAGACTGCCCTTGTTCTTGTGTGTTGGTACATGCAACTTTCTGCATCTGATTCTACATATATCTTTGGAACCAAGCTAACCGGTCTTTCTGCTACTGTCTCCTGTCCACTGAGGACAACTGTCTCTGTCCTCTGCTGCTCTGAGACAATCTGTCCAAATATCACCTAGTTGGTTGCATCAGAAGCAGAGTCCAGAGCCCAGATGGTGGGTCAGCCCTGTAAGGAAGACCTTCCTCTCTAAATGACCTTCTGTAGATCAGAACTCTGGTGGAGCAGTGTTACGGCCCCGGCCTTTTAGGTTAGTTGAGGCTTCTAGTCTGAGCATGTGCAACATGTTCCTGTATGCAGATTCAGCTGCGTGGTTGCCCGAGAGGATTGGCCATCGTGGTGGCTCCGCCCACTTCCTGTTCAAGTCCATTGCTGTTGATTGGTGCGGTTGGTGCGGATCCTTCCAATCAGCTTCCTGCAATCAGCCCAGCTGGAGATAAAAAGCTCTTGGATTCATCCGTCCTGGGGCCTGTTGCACGAAACCAGGATAAGGGATTAAGCCGGGATATTCAAGTTATCCTGGATTAATTTAGCTTTGACTCGGTTGCACGAAACCAGGTTGAATTAAACCCAGCCAAGTAACCATGGAGATTTATTCTTTGCGGCTAGCCTGGTCTAGAGAAGGCCCACAGCCGGGCCCACAGCCGGGCCCACAGCCGGGCCCACAGCCGGCCGGGCCCACAGCCGGGCCCAGGTTAATCCTGGAGTCTCATGTGTTAAATCAGCTGCCGCTCTGATCCTAAATAAATGTGTTTAACAGTTATTACGTTGTCTTCTGCATGTGTTCTGCTTTATTTTTATTAACATGCATTATTTGTCACTATTGTTGTCATGAGTCTGATTTAAACCCTACAGTTGTTTAGATGGTTAGAAATGGTTGCCATGGCACCCTGATGCAGAGTGGCAATCGGGAGAGTCTGGACTTGTCCCAATGGGACGGTAGTGATATTTCTTTCATGTTAATTAAAATCCTTTGTTGTTACCGTGACCTGTTCTCCCTTTTTGCTTTGGTTCCTCCAAATTCATCCATTTTATGTTGCGCCGATCTCCCAACGAGCTGGGTCGTAACAACAGGAGAAGAGAACTGTGTTGTTGTCTGCTCAGTTCCTATCAAACGTTACTATTTATGACACTTCAGCATGAGAAGCTGCACAGGTGCTTCTCAGAGAGAGAAGGGCTGGAAATGATGGAGGAAGCACAGAGGCAGGCAGGCAGGCTGGCAGGCTGGCAGGCTGGCTGGCTGGCTGGCTGGCTCCATCTTGATTAGTCCTGGGGCCTCAGTAAGAAACATGGCGTTCAATAGAAGGCGTCGCCACTCTGGTCCCACTTGGGGGTCAGCTTTGGCATCCCTTTCCAGAAACAATTTCTCTATGTAGTGCTAGACCTTTTCATCAACTTTAATATCGGACCATTTCTTTTTAATTTTCAGGGGCTGTTGCATTAACACCTGCAACATGCCCCTCCAAACATTTTCTCCTCTTTAACAAGAACTCCAACTTCATATCAGTGAAAGTCCTTTGTTTTGTGTTCCTCTCTGCGCATGATGTCGGTATGGATGAATATTAATTTGGGGAATTCCACTGACTATGTAAAGTCAACTATGGGCGAGACATGAAGCCGCCAAGCTGCCCCCAATTAGAGTTGACTGTATTTCATGAAGGGAAACCAGCGTAGGGTGGTTTTATGAATCAGAATATCTCTGTACGTACGCACTTCCAATGTTTCGTCCATACGCCACTACTGACCGAAATTCGCCACGCAGTTTCATAGCGAGGCCCCTGGTCTTGGATCAGCTTCTGGCCCTTAATGTTTCTTCTAAAGTCCTGAATCTTTGAGGGTTTTAAAATAACGTGTCATTTCCCCTCATTCTCTCTGAATAGAGCAGCAACTCTGCCGTTCTGGGACTTAAACAACAGAAACATTGGACAGTTTCTGCCTCACTTTTAATCATAAAAGAACAAAAGATAATGAACTCAGGATCTCAAGATGAATAAAATAAAGATTGACACGATGTGTATAAAGCAGCACAAACTCACCGTTGAGTGGTTTTTCAGCTGGGCGATGGTTGCGCGGTCCTCGGCTGTGAGGTTGTTCTTCTCCTTGCAGGCGAGCTGGGCCTGCTGCTCCGACTGATCGTTCTGACAGCAGGCGTACCAGTCTCCGTCGATGTACACGGACGTCACCCACAGCAGACCCACCAGCACCGCCTTGACAATGTGAAAACCAAAACGCAGAACAGTTTGCACCGTTTCTTGCAGTCATTTGTGCGTACGGCCACATGGACAGGCACGCTACAGGCACACGTATACTTCAGGGCTCTCAGAAAGATTGTGTCCGTCCAGAGTTGTAAAATAAATACAAGAAACGACGGCATAATCATGTAGAAATTGCAGTCAAAAACTTGCTGTTTGCACGAGCACTCCAAATCTTTGTCGAGGACAACATCACTGCGATGTAGGTGCTGAGCTTCTTAATCAGGAACTTTGGCAGGAAGTTCTTCATCTTTGCTGCAAAGTCTGAATCTGCTCGGGGGCTTGCTTCTCTTTAGATACACCAACATGAAACTATGCTTTTCCTGTTTATGCAAGAAAGCGGCTACATGGTATAAGATGTGCAAGTACTCGAGTAGGATTTCAAGTGGTGGGTGTTTTTGGTTTTGGTTTGCATTCGAAGGCATGGGAACCTTTTGTTTCTTGAGATAGTATTTCCTGCTTCTGTCTCTGATCTTTTCTAGTCTGGCTGCCACTGTTAGAGGAGAGGCCAGATGTGAGTCTCATGCTCAGATTTAACCCGTTTACAACATAACTGTCATACTGAAATGAGTGAAATCCATGAAATAATAAAGTTTCTCATTATGAACAATAACAGAAGATGGAAATCATTTCAGAAACGTAGCTATCTATGGTTGTTTGATGCTAACGTTAGCTCAGAACACCATTCAACTGACAGCCTTTGTTGTGTTTGATGCTAACTTGTAGCTAAGCTAGCAGTGAACCAACTTCGTTAAGTAGGTCCATTTTTACTGGGTTGACATTCAGAGATGGGAAGTAACAAAGTACAAATACTTTGTTACTGTACTTAAGTAGATTTGTCAGATATTTTTACTTTACTTTATTATTTATTTTTTTGGAGACTTTTTACTTTTACTCCTTACATTTTAACACGAATATCGGTACTTTCTACTCCTTACAATTTACAAAATTGGCTCGTTACTTTAGTTTTGTACAAAAGCTCGTCTATCAGGAGTGACTGTGAATATCGGAGAACAGCGCGGACACGGAGAAAAAAGTGAGAGAAAAGAAAAAGACTATCTGTCCGGAGGATAATCAGTTGAGATTGTGTGTGTGAGCGTCTTTGAGAACTGGAAGTCATATAACTGATGTTGTCAGTTCATTTAAGCCGGTTGTTGTATTGGTCTGTAGTTCTGGCAAATTTAAAGTTAGCTTGTTAGCTAAGTTACACCTGTTAGCTAGGCTGGACCTGTTACCTAGGTTACACCTGTTACCTAGGTTACACCTGTTAGCTAGGTTGGACTTGTTACCTAGGTTACACCTGTTAGCTTGGTTGGACCTGTTACCTAGGTTACACCTGTTACCTAGGTTACACCTGTTAGCTAGGTTGGACCAGTTACCTAGGTTACACCTGTTACCTAGGTTACACCTGTTAGCTAGGTTGGACCTGTTACCTAAGTTACACCTATTAGCTAGGTTACACCTGTTACCTAGGTTACACTTGTTAGCTAGGTTGGACCTGTTACCTAGGTTACACCTGTTAGCTAAGTTACACCTGTTACCTAGGTTACACTTGTTAGCTAAGTTACACCTGTTACCTAGGTTACACCTGTTACCTAGGTTACACCTGTTAGCTAGGTTACACCTGTTACCTAGGTTACACCTGTTAGCTAGGTTGGACCTGTTACCTAGGTTACACCTGTTACCTAGGTTACACCTGTTCCCTAGGTTACACCTGTTAGCTAGGTTGGACCTGTTACCTAGGTTACACCTGTTAGCTAGGTTACACCTGTTAGCTAGGTTACGCCTGTTAGCTAGGTTGGACCTGTTAGCTAGGATACACCTGTTAGCTAGGTTGGACCTGGCTGTTGATTCGATATAATGGCGATTGCTGAACGTGCTCATTAAGATAATGTAATTAATAGTGGGTTTATTGTTATTATTTACTAGCATATATGATTCCCATGCATTGTGTGTGGTAGCCTTTGCAATGTTATGTATTTCTTTTATTACCACACACACACACACACACACACACACACACACACACACACATAAACACAAAGCCATAGCAGAGCTAGTTTTGGACTGTTGGTTCCCTTTGGTTTGTTCTGTTTTTGTAATAATGTATTTTGCCTTTGCTCTGCGTCTGGGTCCTTATTATCCTTCATGTCAAATCACAACACATCCAAACTGAAGGAAGTTGTTCTGAAATCAAACTCCGACAGAACAAAGCAGCTATTAATATTCTTTAATGAGCTTATTCATCTTCAGTGATATGATTACTCTCTGGGTTTAACCAAGTGTGCCCCTTGTGGACCATATATAATGTAAATATATAATGTAAAATATATCACCAGCATATTACAACATGAGAAACATCACATTCAACATGCCTTTTTATCACTTTTTTAATCACCTTTTAAAAAAAGGTGACAGAAAGCGACAAAAGATGAGACTCTGTGAGGAATCTGACTCTGCAAACAATGCACCTCTATGCCATGAAAGCACAAACAATTTTTATGACTTAATCTTAACTTTCTGTGCATCAGAGGTCACCCAGAGGTCACCCAGAGGTCACCCAGAGGTCACCACTTCCTCAATGACTTACACAGCTCTTTTGCAATAAGCACACACATACATTTTGTTAATAAAACATGAATTAATATTAATTAATATATCTCCTGCACGCTGTGAGAGCTGAACTGTGTTATCTGCTGTATCTCCATGGCTACCGCACACGATCGCCTGGCGTCGTCCTTCACATGACGCGACTACGCAGGAGTCAAAAAGCCTTTACTCTCAAACAAAGAGATGTTTTATCTCATTAAAATAGATTCTAAAGAAGAAACACTCAAACATGTCGGTTATATTTCCCAAAAACTGATAAATCAGATAAAGTCTAGTTTTATTTTAATAGTCTGGAGCTCAACTAGATGAAGTTTTTCACCAAATGTGACTAAAAAGCATCAAATCTGCATATCTGAGAAGCTGTGAGTATAACGGTGAATGTGTTAAGTCTTTCTGCTTTTCTCTGATGAGACTCAGCATTACAGCTCGTCCCTCTTCCTCCTCCTCTTGTTGGTCTTCTGGTCTTCCTTGTGGAAGACTTGTCCATCGGCCTGCTTCCTCCAGCTCAGCTTGATGTTGTGGTCCAGCCCCTGGTCCCTCAGCTTCTGTTGGAGCTGAGACACCAAACTTATCTTATTAGATTGGTTCTTCATGAAGGTAAAACAGTAGAAAACATGATGTACCTGCTTCAACATGGCCTCCATCACAGCAGGGTCATTCAGATCCACGTTCTCCTTCTTCTCAAACGTCACTTTCATCACTTTCTTTGTAACACGAACCACTTTGGAAAGATCAAAGAAACTTTATGAGTCATAACATGTCTGTTTGGATAATTATCATGACATGATCAATCTCCTGCCAAAGTCCTGTTCATTCCTCCTTTATCACAACATGAGGACAACATGAAGACAACATGTGGGCAATATGAAGACAACATGAGGACAACATGAGGACAACATGAAGACAACATGAAGACAACATGAAGACAACATGAGGACAACATGATGACAACATGAGGACAACATGAGGGCAACATGAGGACAACATGAGGACACATGAGGAAAACATGAGGACAACATGAAGAACCAACCAAGACAACATGAGAGGCAACATGAGGGCAACATGAAGACAACATGAAGACAACATGAGGACAACATGAAGACAACATGAAGACAACATGAGTAAAGTAAGTAAGTAAAATTTATTTGTATAGCACTTTTCTCAGATGAAGATCACAAAGTGCTTCACAACAAAAGGAAGCATTAACAACTCTCATAAATACAATGCATCACAAAAACAAAACAAAAGAATAACACGTACACATAAGACCAGCCTAACCACCCTACAATCTAGTTAAAAGCCTCTTTAAAAGCAGAGTTTTCAACTGAGTTTTAAAGTTTTCCACACAATCTAAGCAGCGCATGGAAGGAGGCAAAGCGTTCCACAACCTCGGTGCAACAACCTGAAATGAACGGTCCCCCTAGTTTTAAAATGTGTAAGGGGGCAACTAATAGTCTCTGGCCTGTTGATCTCAGACTACGTGAGGATGTACCCAGCTGTATCAGGTCTGAGATGTATGGGGTGCCTGTCCTTGTAGGGCTCTAAAAGTTAAGACCAAAATTTTGAAGTGCATTCTAGATATCACTGGTAACCAATGAAGTGAAGCTAAAACTGGAGTAATATGTGCCCTTTTACTCGTGTGGGTTAAAAGTCTAGCAGCAGAATTTTGGACAGTCTGGAGATGACAAAGATCCTTCTTATTAAGGCAAATAAAAAGACTATTACAATAGTCTAGGCGAGACGAGATAAAAGCATGAATAATCATCTCCAACTCGGCTTTTGACACCAAGGAGCTTATCTTTGAAATGTTCCTTAATTGAAAGAAACATGAGGACAACATGAGGACAACATGAGGGCCACATGAGGGCCACATGAGGACAACATGAGGAAAACATGGGGAAAACATGAGGGCAACATGGGGACAACATGACGGCAACATGAGGAAAACATGAGGACAACATGGGGACAACATGGGGAACAACATGAGGGCAACATGGGGACAACATGAGGGCAACATGGGGACAACATGAGAGCAACATGAGGACAACATGAGGACAACATGAGGACAACATGAGGGCAACATGAGGGCAACATGAGGACAACATGAAGACAACATAAAGACAACATAACGGCAACATGAGGACAACATGAGGACAACATGAAGACAACATGAGGACAACATGCGGCAACATGAAGACAACATGAAGACAACATAAAGACAACATAACGGCAACATGAGGACAACATGAAGACAACATGAAGACAACATGAGGACAACATAACGGCAACATGAAGGTTAAACGTAACGACGTAATCTACTTTAGATTGACTTATTAGTTAATTAAGGAAGGGAATTAGTTAAGGGAAATTTACAATTCACACTTGTTATTACACACGGCCTGAACTACACACACATGCACTAATGTCGGGCGGGGACATGGAAAGGCGCCCCGAGCACCATTCCAGCTACCAGTCCACCACCATACTTTGGTCCGTATGGGGACTTCCCAACCCAACCCCTATGGACTGAGCTACTCCCCCTCCCCCACCACAGTTTATAGAACTAAAGGACTTTTCTCATTCTGTTAAAAACATCTTGAGAAAACCGTCTCATTACCTTCAAATCCTGAACCGAATGGTGTGAAGATCGTTTCATCCCTATAGTCCTGAATGGAAATGGAAAAACAGTTGGAGTTCCGGTTAGCACTCACCTGGACCCTGGACCATAGCACTTACTTGGACCCTGGACCATAGCACTCACTTGGACCCTGGACTGTAGCACTCACCTGGACTGTAGCACTCACCTGGACCGTAGCACTCACCTGGACCCTGGACCATAGCACTCACCTGGACCGTACCATAGCACTCACCTGGACCCTGGACCGTACCACTCACCTGGACAGTACCACTCACCTGGACAGTACCACTTACCTGGACCATACCACTCACCTGGACCGTAGCAAATGAACGCTGTCTCCATGTCACATGGCCAGCCCTCCCAGGCTCCTGATTGGCTGAAGTCTGCTGCCACGCAGATCTGGTTCCCGTTCTTGTTATCAGGTAGCCCGGTCTTCCAGAAGCTGAATGAGGTGGAACTTCCATCAGACCACTTCCAGGAGTCCCTGAAGAGGCCGATCCAGGCTACATCTACTTTTGTCCAGAATGCATCTGCTTTAGTCAAGTATACACCTTTTCCACCTAGCATCCCCTGTATCTTCTGGTTCTCTGTCATGTCCCTCACACTGGCCAGGTCTGTGTGGTGGTCTCTGCAGTAGTTCTGGGCTCCAGTCCATGTCATAGTGGAGCGGACGATGACAAAAGTCACATTTGACCCTAAAAATGGAGCAGAGAGAAGTGTAGAGTCAGCAGAACATCAGACCTCCATCCATCCACATCTGGGATTCAAGTCTTTATAATATCTACAATAAATCCACTGAGATATAAAGAACCACATCAATAAACTAACTAACAGTCTCTCCACTTTAATAAGAAATGTCCCCAAATCTATAAAACAAGATTATATTGTTTCAAATTGTTTTGATTATACGTATATCTGCATATGAATATTTCCTCCGGGTTATTAAACACACACATGTGTTTATAGTGTAAGATATGTGCACGTGAACATGCACAAGTCCAATCTCTATAATATCAGAGGTCTTCCTCTGGGTGGGTGCTGAGGCCCCACTGAGCTGGTCCCCTCTCATTCTGCCGTCTTATTATCTCAGTCAGCTGGAAAGCTCTTTGAATGGCACCAACTGGCTGGAAGCTGCTGTTAGTCGGAGTGACTGTTACTACGGAGACCGGAGTGACTGTTACTACGGAGACCGGAGTGACTGTTACTACGAGACCGTGACTGTTACTACGGAGACCGGAGTGACTGTTACTACGAGTGACTGTTACTACGAGACCGGAGTGACTGTTACTACGGAGACCGGAGTGACAACGGAGACCGAGAAACAAAGAGGCAACGAAGCAGAGAAGGAAACTTCACTAGTTAATACTCTCACCTCTGACTTCTGCACAGAGTGGAAACACAACTGTGCTGTTACAATTCTGGTTGAACCAGAGTCCATCAGATCGCATCCATGTGCAGGCTTTTACATTGTATCCAGTTTTTGGTTCTCCTGGCCCCCATTGTCTGAACTCCGTCTCCCCGGGTTTGTAGAAACTTGGGTCTGACAGGGACCACCTCCAGCTGTCCCCGGACAGTCCTATCCAGACTCTCTGGTTGAGGGATAAAGAATTAGACTCTGCTGTAGCTTTTGTTGGGGACCATATGTTGACCTAATCCTTCCATCTCCTGTCTCGATACCAGTCTGATCCTCTACTACACCTTCATTCTGTTTCCCTCCTTTAAGAACCCCATCAGAGTCTCGACAACATAGATCTCTGCTGTTATAGAAACTGTTTTCGGATGTTTTAGTTTTGTTTTACTGTCTGCTGAAGGTTAAACTCAAACTCTTTAGACTTCTACTACATTTCAAAGATGAATATTGAACTTTTTCCTGGTCTACATGTAGTTCTTAGTTCCTCTGGAGGATTTCAGCCCTCCTGTCAGAAAGACTTAGACTTGAAGGAGAAAGGTGAACTTACATAGCTGTTGTTGTTGGAGTAGATCATGCGGTCTAGAACTTCGGTGTTGTTCAGGATCTTCATAACCTCCATGTGGTCTACAGAGACCAGGTCTGTGTGTTTCTCTCTGCAGTATCTTTGGGCTTCAGTAAAGTTCTTCCTGCCATACACTAAATAGTACTGACGTCCAGCAGCTGATGAGACAGCACTCAGCCCTGTAGAGACACACACACACACACACACACACACACACACACACATATTTAACAACAACTTTTTCAAGACATTTCGTATCACTGTTGCATGCACACAAGAGACTGTGCCTTGTTCAGGCCCCCCAGAGACTGTGCCTTGTTCAGGCCCCCCAGAGACTGTGCCTTGTTCATGCCCCCCAGAGACTGTGCCTTGTTCAGGACACCCAGAGACTGTGCCTTGTTCATGGCCCTCCAGAGACTGTGCCTTGTTCAGGCCGCCAAGAGACAGTGCCTTGTTTAGGCACCCCAGAGACTGTGCCTTGTTCAGGCCCTCCAGAGACTGTGCCTTGTTCAGGCCCTCCAGAGACTGTGCCTTGTTCAGGCCCCCCAGAGACTGTGCCTTGTTTAGGCCCCCCAGAGACTGTGCCTTGTTCAGGCCCCCCAGAGACTGTGCCTTGTTCAGGCCCCCAAGAGACTGTGCCTTGTTTAGGCCCCCAAGAGACTGTGCCTTGTTCAGGCCCCCAAGAGACTGTGCCTTGTTCAGGCCCCCAAGAGACTGTTCCTTGTCAAGGCACCCAAGAGACTGTGCCTTGTCAAGGCACCCAGAGACTGTGCCGTGTTTAGGCCCCCCAGAGACTGTGCCTTGTCAAGCCACCCAAGAGACTGTGCCTTGTTTAGGTACCCCAGAGACTGTGTCTTGGTCAGGAATTCATGAGACTCCGGCTCCCCCTGTTTTATCGGCGGTCCAGCCGAGGTAGAGAGGGAGTCCAGACGTCCCTCCCTGTCTGAGAGAGAGTCCAGATGTCCCTCCCAATCAGACAGGGAGTCCAGATGTCCCTCTTCCAGCCTGAGAGAGTCTGAGAGGGAGGCCAGACGTCCCTCTTCCAGTCTGAGAAAGTCTGAGAGGGAGTCCAGATGTCCCTCCTCCAGTCTGAAGGAATCTGAGAGGGAGTCCAGATGTCCCTCCCAGTCTGAGAGAGTCTGAGAGGGAGTCAAGATGTCCCTCCTCCACTCTGAAGGAGTCTGAGAGGGAGTCTAGATGTCCCTCCCAGTCTGAGAGGAGTCTGAGAGGGAGTCCAGACGTCCCTTCCCCAACAACAGCATGCTGTCTGCAGACAGACAGCTCTTTGTGTTTACATACTCAGCTTACAGTACCTCAGAATTATTATGTAAAGAGGCAACAATAATTTACATATGAGGCGAAGCGCAAAGGTCCTGCTTTTTCAAAAACATGTGTGATGTCATGTTGTTAGTCTGATGCCAAAAACAAAGTGACCCCCACCTCTAGAGCAGTGATTTTCAACCACTGTTGATCGTCCTGTGTGATTTGGGAAATTAGCCCATTTTACTTAATTGGTTCAACAATTTGTTTCATTGAGTTACTGCAAATAATTTCCCATCGTTACGCATCTGTGCCGGCAATGTGATGACAGAGGAATGAAATACTTTCTATGTCAGTAGGTGGCAGTATAGCACAGTTTTGATCTTGTCTATTTAACCCTCGTGTTGTCTTCACGTCAAAATTAAACAACACTTCAACGCTTTTTATCAATTATTTTGACTTTTTCATGTTTTTGTCCCTTTTTTCAACACTTTTGATGATAGATAGATAGATAGATAGATAGATAGATAGATAGATAGATAGATAGATAGATAGATAGATAGATAGATAGATAGAGATATTGATCCCAAAAAAATGGGAAATGATGGTGTTACAGCAGCAAATTAAAGTGGACTGGGCCGAGCCCTCTGTTGTGTTTCAACAGGAACTATTTGACCAGAAGGAGCTCATAACATAACTAATGATTACTGAGCTGACGTCTCTTAGTTTGTGGAAATGAATAAACTGTGATAAGAGTCCTGTTGTCCCACCGATATGTAAATGTGCCATAATAATAAAGACTATTAACATTTATGAAACATGAAACACTCACCTGATGCAGCCATGATGAGCAGAAGAAGTCTGTCCATCTTGGTCTGGGTCGTCTCGCTGTGTCTTCAGACAGGACGCTGCTCTGGGTCGTCCTCTCTGTGTCTTCAGACAGGACGCTGCTCTCTGTCGTCCTCTCTGTGTCTTCAGACAGGACGCTGCTCTCTGTCGTCCTCTCTGTGTCTTCAGACAGGACGCTGCTCTGGGTCGTCCTCTCTGTGTCTTCAGACAGGACGCTGCTCTGGGTCGTCCTCGCTGTGTCTTCAGACAGGACGCTGCTCTGTCGTCCTCTCTGTGTCTTCAGACAGGACGCTGCTCTCTGTCGTCCTCTCTGTGTCTTCAGACAGGATGCTGCTCTCTGTCGTCCTCTCTGTGTCTTCAGACAGGGCGCTGCTCTCTGTCGTCCTCTCTGTGTCTTCAGACAGGACGCTGCTCTCTGTCGTCCTCGCTGTGTCTTCAGACAGGACGCTGCTCTCTGTCGTCCTCGCTGTGTCTTCAGACAGGACGCTGCTCTCTGTCGTCCTCTCTGTGTCTTCAGACAGGACGCTGCTCTCTGTCGTCCTCTCTGTGAGGACCCTGCTCATAGAACTCTTGTTATTTGTCCTCCTCCGTAACTATTTACATGTTAGGCAAATAATGAGCAGAACAGACAATGGAAACGGTTCCTCTTTCTCTAAGAATGGTTGATGCCTGCAGCTATATACAAATATATGTGCCCCCCCCCCCCCCCCCACATCTCTCCATTAGTGCACGTACAGGACCTGAGCATGTGTGTGTATTTCAGGCCTGTGTGTAATAACAACAGAGCGTAAATTGTAATTTCCCTTTGTGGGACTAATAGGATATATTATTATTATTATTATTATTATTATTATTATTATTATTATTATATTTTAATCTAACCTTTCTTGACCCAGGCATGTCATTAACAACAGATTCTTATTTGCAATAGTCCTCTGGGGTCGATGCACTGTTGGGCCGATGCAGTCTGGGGCCAATGCAGTCTGGGGCCGATGCAGTCTGGGGCCGATGCTCTCTGGGGCCGATGCAGTCTGGGGCCGATGCAGTCTGGGGCCGATGCACTGTGGGGCCGATGCTCTCTGGGGCCAATGTGGGCGGCTGGAAAAAGACTGCCATTTCACGCTAGTTTCACAAAAATAAGTAAGACTAGCTGCAGCCTGGAGCCTCCCGTCTGGTGCTGTCAGGCTTCTCCTCTTCAAAATAAAAGCATCCGCTATCTCTTAGTACTTTTGTGTTTTGGGTGTTTACATATGTAATAATATGTTTTAAATAAGCAAGTCCATTCTATTCTAAGATGGTGGCAGGATAGTTTATTTGAAGGTTTTATAAATTGAAAGCTTGTAAGTGTTCATACGCAGATGAAACAGCCATCGTTGGATGTATCAGGGGGGACAGGTAGGAGGAGTATCGGAGTCTGGTGGGGGACTTTGCTCTCTGGTGTCACACCAACTGCCTACAGCTCAACACCTCTAAGACCAAGAAGCTGGTCGTTGACTTTGGGAGGTCCAGACCAAGACCACGACCGGTCCTGCAAGAGGGCGTTGAGGTGGAGGCAGTTGAATCATCCAGATACCCCGGGCTGTGGCTGGACAGCAAACTGGACTGGACCACACACACCAGCCCCCTGGACAGGAAGACACAGAGCAGGCTGGACTTCCTGAGGAGACTGCGGTCCTTCAACATCTGCAGCAAACTGCTGTGGATGTTTTACCAGTCTGTGGTCACCAGTGTCTTCTTCTACACTGTGGTGTGCTGGGGGCAGCATTTCCAGAAGGACACCCACAGGCTGGATAAACTGATCAGGCGGGCCGGCTCTGTGGTCGGCATGAAGCTGGACTCACTGGTGACGGTGGCAGAGAGAGGACACTGGACAAACTGCTGGACATTACTGAAAATGCCAGCCCCCCCCTGCCCCAAATAAAGCAAATAATGTCCCCGTCTGGGGGGGGTACGGTGCCTTGCTCATGAGAGCCTGTCAGTGCCCAGGAGGTGAACTGGCATCTCTCCAGCTACCAGTCAACACTCGGTACTTTGGTCCGTACGGGGACTTGAACCAGCGACCCTCCGGTTCCCAATTACATGCTTTTATTAAAAAGTGAACTTACTTTTCACATATCTATAAGATGTGTAGACTATGATCGTCTTTTATACAACATACTGTAAATATTGTTATGCTGAACTTAATTTGTCTCTTTGCTGCTTTTATTATTTGAAGTGTTGAAATAAATAAAATTAAAAAATATATATATATATATATATATATATATATATATATATATATATATATATATATATATATTCTGTTAGAATATCTTTCAGCTCGGAAGTGTTATCGTTACATTTTTCACTTTCATATTACTTTGCTTTAGATTTTATGTATTTGATGTATTTGTATTTCATTCCTTAATAAACTACAAACATTCCCATCATCCCCAGCTGTTCTTTGTGTTCAGGGCTGACTAATGTAAAGATTTACTGACCCAGAGGGGACAGACAGCCGTCAATATTAATACATGAACATGGAATCAATCAACAAAACATAAAACCATAAGTCACGGGTACATTAATCACGGGGACATATATCATGAGGACATAGATCACGGGGACATATATCATGAGGTCATAGATCACGGGGACATATATCATGTGGACATAGATCACGGGGACATATATCATGAGGACATAGATCACGGGGACATATATCATGAGGACATAGATCACGGGGACATACATCATGAGTACATTCATCACAAGGACATTGACCACGATGACACTGGCAAATATGAAAGTCATATTGTCATTGGTCATTGTTAGAAACCATCAGAGGAAGTGAGACGAAACCAGAACCCGTGATCAACGGTGAGAAAGCAGCAGAGGTCTGGTTGGAGGACGAGAAAACGTCTTCACATGGAAACAAATATGAAACCAACGTTCAGAATCACACGTCAGATCCATGTGAGGACCAGCTGGAGGTCAATGGAGGACAGGTTTCTCCGATGGTTGGATCCATTATCAAAGTCCTGTAAACCACCTTGCTGTTGATGTGAGCTCATTCATACAGTTTTTCATCTAGTTTCAATAAATAATTTCACTTCCGGGATTGCTCCATTGCCGACTGTAATCCCATCAGATGTCCATCCCTGTCCTCTGTCCTCTGTACTGATGGCGTTCTAACCTCCATCCCCATCCTCTGTCTGTGTCTCTGTGTTTGTTTCTGAGGACTATGGTTACCTGGTCCTCAGATCTCTGCAGGGTAAATCCAGACAGCTAGCTAGACTATATGTCCAATCTGAGGACTACTGAATACTATGGTATTAAAATGATACCATGATGGACTCTGCAGTAAAGGTATTTAAATGAGACCATGATGGACTTTGCAGTAGAGGTATTTAAATGAGACCATGATGGACTCTGCAGTAAAGGTATTTAAATGAGACCATGATGGACTCTGCGGTAGAGGTACTTAAATGAGACCATGATGGACTCTGTGGTAGAGGTATTTAAATGAGACCATGGTGGACTCTGCGGTAGAGGTACTTAAATGAGACCATGATGGACTCTGTGGTAGAGGTACTTAAATGATACCATGATGGACTCTGCGGTAGAGGTACTTAAATGATACCATGATGGACTCTGCGGTAGAGGTATTTAAATGAGACCATGATGGACTCTGCAGTAAAGGTATTTAAATGAGACCATGATGGACTCTGCAGTAGAGGTATTTAAATGAGACCATGATGGACTCTGCAGTAGAGGTATTTAAATGAGACCATGATGGACTTAAATGAGACCATGATGGACTCTGCAGTAGAGGTACTTAAATGAGACCATGATGGACTCTGCAGTAGAGGTATTTAAATGAGACCATGATGGACTCTGCAGTAGAGGTATTTAAATGAGACCATGATGGACTCTGCAGTAGAGGTACTTAAATGAGACCATGATGGACTCTGCAGTAGAGGTATTTAAATGAGACCATGATGGACTTAAATGAGACCATGATGGACTCTGCAGTAGAGGTACTTAAATGAGACCATGATGGACTCTGCAGTAGAGGTATTTAAATGAGACCATGATGGACTCTGCAGTAGAGGTACTTAAATGAGACCATGATGGACTCTGCAGTAGAGGTATTTAAATGAGACCATGATGGACTCTGCAGTAGAGGTACTTAAATGAGACCATGATGGACTCTGCAGTAGAGGTATTTAAATGAGACCATGATGGACTCTGCAGTAGAGGTATTTAAATGAGACCATGATGGACTCTGCAGTAGAGGTACTTAAATGAGACCATGATGGACTCTGCAGTAGAGGTATTTAAATGAGACCATGATGGACTCTGCAGTAGAGGTATTTAAATGAGACCATGATGGACTCTGTGGTAGAGGTACTTAAATGAGACCATGATGGACTCTGTGGTAGAGGTACTTAAATGAGACCATGATGGACTCTGTGGTAGAGGTACTTAAATGAGACCATGATGGACTCTGTGGTAGAGGTCCTTATCTTTACTCGACGGACGCCACAATCTAATGGACACACTGAAGTCATATTGAGAAACAGAGTTGTGTCCTTTGTGGTCGATAGTTGCAGAACAAAAACAAAAAGACACTAAGGGACTTGCAGTTTCACATGTGGATGGCACTTGTTTAAATCCACCATACCCAACAGATTTCTTTCAACCCCCGCCTTAAAAAAACAGGAACCGCATGGTTTCATGTTGGTATAAACTGCTGAACTGATGCCAACGGCACATCACCCGGAGGAGAACATGGAAAGCTTACTATCTAAACTTGCTTCGGGGAACCTGAGCACCTATGGTGCCATCATTCTGATGTTTACCTACACTATTCTGCTGGGGAAGGACTTTGCATGCACCTGCCAGGCACAAGCCTATGCCTGCTATTTGTACCTGGTTCTGCCGGGTTGTATAATTTTTCTCTTAAAACTGTGGACCGACCGGACATTTCAGAGAGTCAATAGATACTGCTGCTCACGTGTGTGTAGATGTGATTGTTCAGGTCGCTGCTGCAGGTTTTTCTTTACTTCCTTACATCACATTGTAAAAGCAGTGTTAGTCGGTGCGCTGTGGCTTGTTTTTGTGTTCCTGGATGGAGACTGGTTTGTTTGCTGTTGTAATGACGGGTCTGAACAACAGGCACCGTTAGCCTGCAAAGCCCGGCAAAGCTCACGGACGAGAACACAGAATCATTGCTGAACTGAAGAACAAGTCCAGGGTGAGTGTTTCCACTCCATCACACAAGAAACAGAACACAGTAATGCTGCTATAACTAGCTGTTCTTCCTTTTCAGTTGATTGGTGGCTGGTTACTCTTTGGTATCATTGTTGTGGGATCCATTCCTCCATTAGGCGCATGGATGAAATGCTGCAACAGATGTTCCTGGAACAGACAGTTCATGTATCACAAAGTGATATTGGAGGAGGAAGAAGTCGTGCTGGAAGATATCATGAGGAGATCTGCAAAAGAAAAGTTGACTAGAGAAATCCAGGAGAGAATCCGTAATCAACAATGGGAAGACTTATTTCATGTGGACTACGAGCTGATTTTAGCATCTGAGAATCAACAACAACACGAGGCACAAGAAACCCAGAACCAGGTAAAGTATCCAAAATAGAAATTTAGCTTTATTCATTCAGTTTCTGTCTAAAACCAGTTGTACGTTGGGTAAAGGAGAGACCCGACAGGCAAATACAATAGTTTTCAATGTGTTAGACTGTGGGCTCTTTTCTTTCTGACTGGTGAACATAAAACATTCATTTTACTACATTTTGTGTACTTGTGTAAATTCTCCCAAAGTTAGCATTAGGTAAAGTCTCGTTGACATGACATTTAAGAAAACTTGTAATACATAATATGATTGTCTTAATGAGTGTATGTAATGAGTCCAGTCGGGAAGGTTTCATGGTGATATTTGTTGGATAAGTGTTGACCCTGTTCACCCTGTGATGTCTTCACGTCTACAATCCAGATCTTTAAAGGTCTGGTTCTGGGATTTTTAGCCAGAAATCTCCACTTCAGTAGCTCTTACACACACATCAAATACTCCACTTTCATTCCTTTCTATATTTTGGCCCTTTTCACACAGGTCTTTGTTCAGATATCATAAATCAGGATTATGTGACAACAACTTCATGTGTTCTATGAAACCCTCTGCAGGACCACTGCGTTCCTCCTGAAATACGGCAAGAGGAACCGAGGCAAGAGGTACCGAGGAGAGGTACCGAGGAGAGTACCGAGGCAAGAGGTACAGAGGCAAGAGGTACTGAGGCAAGAGGTACTGAGGCAAGAGGTACTGAGGAAAAAGATACCATGGCAAGAAGTACCGAGGCAAGAGGTACCAAGGAAAGAGGTACTGAAGCAAGAGGAAATGAGGAAAGAGGTACCATGGCAAGAGGTACCATGGCAAGAAACCGAGGATAGAGGAACCGAGGCAAGAGGAACCAAGGAAAGAGGTACCGAGGCAAGATGAACCGAGGCAAGAGCAACCAAGGAAAGAGGTACCGAGTCAAGACAAACCGAGGCAAGAGGAACCGAGGAAAGAGGAACCGAGGCAAGAGGTACCGAGTCAAGACGAACCGAGGCAAGAGGAACCGAGGAAAGAGGTACCGAGTCAAGACGAACCGAGGCAAGAGGAACCGAGGAAAGAGGTACCGAGTCAAGACGACCGAGGCAAGAGGAACCGAGGAAAGAGGAACCGAGGCAAGAGGTACAGTCAAGACGAACAGAGGCAAGAGGAACTGAAAGAAGAACCGAGAGAAGAACAAACCAGAGAAGAGGTAATAATTTAAAGTAGGCTACAGCTCTTTATATTTTGTTTTATTATTCTGTATTCACATGAAAACCATTAATTTCCACTTGAAATTGTTTTTTCTTCAAACAGGTGGCGGAGGAGAATCCAGATCCATTAGACAGAAGGCTGTGACGATGGGTCCTCTACGAGGTCACACACCTGCAGAATACAACACAATATACTGTTGAGATACATCGAGCTTTAACCTGCAATTATAATGTTCATAATTTCTTAGGCTTTTGTTATGTATGTCAGCGTATATTCTTGAAGTTCCAGAACCTAACTTTTAATCGATGCACTGCTAATCAGTTCAGCTGTTATCTTA
>JABXJD010002307.1:27500-30000 GCA_013375575.1 Percina caprodes
TGGAGCAGAGATGGAGAACAGCTCTGCAGCTTACAGCAGCCCCCAGTTCAGCACTTTCTTCTTAGTCGTTGTGATTTTTACTTACAGTGTTCTGTTAGACCGGGACTACCACTGCCCATGTCAAAAATGGCAGAGCGGTGTCTCGCGGTCCTACCAACTATATTTTTATTTGTTTTACAACTCTGGACTGAAAATTTATTTAATTTTAAATGCATGCAGCCTATGGTTGTAGCTGCACGCTTTTTAAAGGCAGTCTGCATAGGTTTGCTGTGGATTATCTCTTTGTTAATCAAGGGAGACTGGTATGTCTGCGTTGCCGAGCCTGGTCTCTACTGCAATGGAACCCACTCTCTCTTCAATGAAACGGAAAAGGAAGGAAAAATGTTAGAAATCAACAGAGCAAAACATATGTCACATGTGAGTTTTTATTTTCTTCACATTACATCAGTGTGTTATTCTGTATTACATTACAGCTTGTTTCTACCTGATGCTGAACATCTGTCCTGTAGGGTAACATTACAGCTTGTTTCTCCCTGATGCTGAACATCTGTCCTGTAGGGTAACATTACAGCTTGTTTCTACCTGATGATGAACATCTGTCCTGTAGGGTAACATTACAGCTTGTTTCTACCTGATGATGAACATCTGTCCTGTAGGGTAACATTACAGCTTGTTTCTCCCTGATGATGAACATCTGTCCTGTAGGGTAACATTACAGCTTGTTTCTCCCTGATGATGAACATCTGTCCTGTAGGGTAACATTACAGCTTGTTTCTACCTGATGATGAACATCTGTCCTGTAGGGTAACATTACAGCTTGTTTCTACCTGATGATGAACATCTGTCCTGTAGGGTAACATTACAGCTTGTTTCTCCCTGATGCTGAACATCTGTCCTGTAGGGTAACATTACAGCTTGTTTCTCCTGATGATGAACATCTGTCCTGTAGGGTAACGTTACAGCTTGTTTCTACCTGATGATGAACATCTGTCCTGTAGGGTAACATTACAGCTTGTTTCTACCTGATGATGAACATCTGTCCTGTAGGGTAACATTACAGCTTGTTTCTACCTGATGATGAACATCTGTCCTGTAGGGTAACATTACAGCTTGTTTCTACCTGATGATGAACATCTGTCCTGTAGGGTAACGTTACAGCTTGTTTCTACCTGATGATGAACATCTGTCCTGTAGGGTAACATTACAGCTTGTTTCTACCTGATGATGAACATCTGTCCTGTAGGGTAACATTACAGCTTGTTTCTACCTGATGATGAACATCTGTCCTGTAGGGTAACATTACAGCTTGTTTCTCCCTGATGATGAACATCTGTCCTGTAGGGTAACATTACAGCTTGTTTCTACCTGATGATGAACATCTGTCCTGTAGGGTAACATTACAGCTTGTTTCTACCTGATGATGAACATCTGTCCTGTAGGAGTAACGTTACAGCTTGTTTCTACCTGATGATGAACATCTGTCCTGTAGGGTAACATTACAGCTTGTTTCTACCTGATGATGAACATCTGTCCTGTAGGGTAACATTACAGCTTGTTTCTACCTGATGATGAACATCTGTCCTGTAGGGTAACATTACAGCTTGTTTCTCCTGATGATGAACATCTGTCCTGTAGGGTAACATTACAGCTTGTTTCTACCTGATGATGAACATCTGTCCTGTAGGGTAACATTACAGCTTGTTTCTCCTGATGATGAACATCTGTCCTGTAGGGTAACATTACAGCTTGTTTCTACCTGATGCTGAACATCTGTCCTGTAGGGTAACATTACAGCTTGTTTCTCCTGATGCTGAACATCTGTCCTGTAGGAACATCTGTCCTGTAGGGTAACATTACAGCTTGTTTCTCCCTGATGCTGAACATCTGTCCTGTGAGGTAACGTTACAGCTTGTTTCTACCTGATGCTGAACATCTGTCCTGTAGGGTAACATTACAGCTTGTTTCTCCCTGATGCTGAACATCTGTCCTGTAGGGTAACATTACAGCTTGTTTCTCCCTGATGCTGAACATCTGTCCTGTAGGGTAACATTACAGCTTGTTTCTACCTGATGCTGAACATCTGTCCTGTAGGGTAACATTACAGCTTGTTTCTCCTGATGATGAACATCTGTCCTGTAGGGTTACATTACAGCTTGTTTCTCCTGATGCTGAACATCTGTCCTGTAGGGTAACATTACAGCTTGTTTCTCCTGATGCTGAACATCTGTCCTGTAGGGTAACATTACAGCTTGTTTCTCCTGATGCTGAACATCTGTCCTGTAGGGTAACATTACAGCTTGTTTCTCCCTGATGCTGAACATCTGTCCTGTAGGGTAACATTACAGCTTGTTTCTACCTGATGCTGAACATCTGTCCTGTAGGGTAACATTACAGCTTGTTTCTCCCTGATGATGAACATCTGTCCTGTAGGTAACATTACAGCTTGTTTCTACCTGATGCTGAACATCTGTCCTGTAGGGTAACATTACAGCTTGTTTCT
>JABXJD010002307.1:35000-56319 GCA_013375575.1 Percina caprodes
AGGGCTGCAGCCTCTGCCGTGACAGAGGCAAAGCAGCGGGTGTGGGAGAAGTTCGGAGAAGACATGGAGAAGGACTTCGGTCGGCACCAAGGTGCTTCTGGAAAACCGTTCGCCACCTCAGGAGGGGCGAGGAATCATCCAAGCTGTATACAGTAAGGATGGGACGTTGTTGACCTCAACTGGGGAGGTAATAGAGCGGTGGAAGGAGCACTTTGAGGAACTCCTAAATCCAGCTGTGGTAGAGGCAGAGCTGGAGGATGATGGGGATTGTCGTCAATTTCCTGGTGGAAGTTGCTGAGGTAGTCAAACAACTCCACAGCGGCAAAGCCCCAGGGATTGATGAGATCCGTCCAGAAATGCTGAAAGCTTTGGGTGTGGAGGATGTCTTGGTTGACACGCCTCTTCAACATTGCGTGGAAGTCTGGGACGGTGCCTAAGGAGTGGCAGACCGGGCGGTGGTTCCCTATTCAAAGGGGACCAGAGGGTGTGTGCCAATTACAGGGTATCACACTTCTCAGCCTCCCTGGTAAAGTCTACTCCAAGGTGCTGGAAAGGAGGGTTCGGCCGATAGTCGAACCTCGGATTGAAGAGGAACAATGTGGATTCCGTCCTGGCCGTGGAACAACGGATCAGATCTTCACTCTCGCAAGGATCTTGGAGGGCTTGGGAGTATGCCCAACCAGTCTACATGTGTTTTGTGGATCTGGAGAAGGCGTATGACCGGGTCCCCTGGGAGAAATTGTGGGAGGTGCTGCGGGAGTACGGGGTGAGGGTCCTTCTTAGGGCCATCCAATCTCTGTATGACCAAAGCGAGAGATGTGTCGGGTTCTCGGCAGTAAGTCGGACTCGTTCCAGGTGAGGGTTGGCCTCCGCCAGGGCTGCGCTGTCACCAATCCTGTTTGTAGTATTTATGGACAGGATATCGAGGCGCAGTCGGGCGGGAGGGTTGCAGTTCGGTGGGCTCAGGATCTCATCGCTGCTTTTTGCAGATGATGTGGTCCTGATGGCGTCATCGGCCTGTGACCTACAGCACTCACTGGATCGGTTCGCAGCCGAGTGTGAAGCGGCTGGGATGAGGATCAGCACCTCTAAATCTGAGGCCATGGTTCTCAGCAGGAAACCGATGGCGTGCTTTCTTTGGGTTGGGAGTGAGTCCTTACCCCAAGTGAAGGAGTTTAAGTACCTTGGGGTCTTGTTCGCGAGTGAGGGGACCATGGAGCGTGAGATTGGTCGGAGAATCGGAGCAGCCGGTGCGGTATTACATTCAGTTTATCGTACCGTTGTGGCGAAAAGAGCTGAGCCAGAAGGCAAAGCTTTCGATCTACCGGGCAATTTTCGTTCCTACCCTCACCTATGGTCATGAAGGCTGGGTCATGACCGAAGAACGAGATCCAGGGTACAAGCGGCCAAATGGGTTTCCTCAGGAGGGTGGCTGGCGTCTCCCTTAGAGATCGGGTGAGAAGCTCAGTCATCCGAGAGGAGCTCGGAGTAGAGCCGCTGCTCCTTCGGCGTCGAAAGGAGCCAGTTGAGGTGGTTCGGGCATCTGGTAAGGATGCCTCCTGGGCGCCTCCCTAGGGAGGTGTTCCAGGCACGTCCAGCTGGGAGGAGGCCTCGGGGAAGACCCAGGACTAGGTGGAGAGACTATATCTCCAACCTGGCCTGGGAACGCCTCGGGATCCCTCAGTCGGAGCTGGTTGATGTGGCTCGGGAAAGGGAAGTTTGGGGTCCCCTGGAGCTGCTGCCGCGACCCGATACCGGATAAGCGGATGAAGATGGATGGATGGATGGATGGATGGATGGATGGATGGATGGATGGATGGATAGTGATATTTTTGCAAATGTTTCTTAACAAATTGATGCTCTGTCTACGGCTTTTCATTTAAAACATAACTTCTGTAAATAAATAAAGGTCCTGGTTTTAATTTGAGGAATTATGGTAACCAGACACATTAAGTCAGATTGGAGATTAATTGTTAATTAAGTGTGTGTGTGTGTGTGTGTGTGTGTGTGTGTGTGTGTGTGTGTGTGTGTGTGTGTGTGTATTGTTTCCCAAATACAGGAGCATCCTCCGGAGAACCAGCTCAGTGCCCTAAGTGTAACATCATGTAACGCCCCCTAGTGGCCAATGTTAGCACAGTTATTTTATTATGACAGTTGTCATAATAAAATAAGTAATTAAGCTGTATTCATATTCTGGAGCAATTTGCTGTTGAAATATAAAAACAACAGACAGGATTTGTAGTCCCTCCCTGTGAACCAGTCGTTGAGACCGTGGATTCTTCAAACTGAATAAATGATATAAACATAGAGCTGCAGGAAGACGTCTCTATTATATTATTAATATTCATCAGCCGTCCTGTTCAGAAACATCCAAACACCAAAGGACCAGACGCAAGCTTTTATTTACATTGTTTTTAAATATAATCATCTTGTGTGTAACTTCTCTGTGGTATAATGTCATTATAGTTACTGTACTAATGATTAAGGTGTTGGGACATATACATATATATATATATATATATATATATATATATATATATATATATATATATATATATATATATATATATATATATATAATTTACATTTTTTTCTTAGATTATTAATCTTTTTAAACAGCCTAGACTAACTTTTAACTTCTATAACTCGTTATGCGTCATCAGAGGAGATTCATGGTCTAAATGTTGTTGAAGAAATTAAAATTATTAAAATGATTTGGAGGCCACCCTGCATTGACTCTGAGGACCCCAGGAGTCCTGGACCCCCTTTAAAGATCCTCCTCTAGACCCCTAACTCAGCTCACATCAGGATAAACAGGAATACTTTTACTTTTATTTACTTAAGTACTTAAGTTTAATGTTTTTAAGATTTTAAATGTATTGTTCAGTTGATACGAGGCTGATTTATCCTGTTTTTCATGCTTAATAATAACAATAATAATAATAATATTAATAATAATGTCTATATGTAACAATCAATAATCTGTTCTTATGCTCATCAAATCACATGTTAACTGTTTAATGTGAATTATTAATAAAATCTCGCTTGATGAAACATCAGCTGCTGAGTCTTCTGAGATTCTTATAAATATTCTTCAATAAATAATGATATATATATATATATATATATATATATATATATATATATATATATATATATATATATATATATATATATATATATATATCTACCTCTGCTACTCGGGCGGAGTGATTTTCCCAAGTAGCAGCGCTTCGGCCTCTGAGAATATAGTTCCCAGTTTGTTTACGTTAGAAGATGGTGGTATATTGGGAGCAGTAGGCTTCATGGAGCCTCCAGGATCTGTGCTAAGCTAGGCTAACGGTGGAGCAGAAGGGTACGTCTGGACTCCTCAGACTCTGGGGACACGGTGAAGGAGACAAAGTCCCACTGAGTCGCCGTGGTCCAGTAACTTAATATTAAAAACATTAGCATGTTAACCTGTTAACATGTATTAGCATTTGTTAGCACATATTGTTATACACTAGCATGTGTTAGCATGTTAGCCTATAATGGCATGTGTTAGCATGTCAGCATATGTTAGCATTTGTTAGCATATATTGTTATACACTAGCATGTGTCAGCATGTTAGGCTATGTTGGCATTTGTTAGCGTGTCTCTTAGCATGTGTTAGCATATTAACATGTATTGGCATTTGTTAGCATATATAGGCAGACACTAGCATGTGTTAGCATGTTAGCCTATGTTAGCATGTGTTAGCATGTCAGCATATGTTAGATGTCTCTTAGCATGTGTTAGCATATTAACATGTTTTAGCATTTGTTAGCATATATTGGAAGAAACTAGCATGTGTTAGCATGTTAGCCTATGTTAGCATGTATTAGCATGCCAGCATTTGTTAGCATGTCTGTTAGCATGTGTTAGCATGTTTACATGTATTACCATTTGTTAGCATATATTGGCATACACTAGCATGTGTTAGCATGTTAGCATGTGTTACATTCCAACAGATGAAATGATAAATGAGAAGAGCCTCCTGTGAGCCTATCACAGCCATTCTTAGGCTGATCAGCCAATCACAGCCATTCTTAGGCTGATCAGCCAATCACAGCCATTCTTAGGCTGATCAGCCAATCACATGAGCAGAACTGGGACAGGCTGTAGCTGCTGCTGAGAGAGGACAGTCTCTTTATTTTGTCTTTCTTTCCCATTTTCATCATATCTTTCATCACTTCTCTGACTTCCTGTTTGCTCACAACCATCAGTCGCTCTACATCTTCCTCGAGCTCTGTTTCATCCACCTTTTTATCTGAATGAAGTGATATTAATGAAAAATGCTTCATGGAAACATGAAAATCAAATGAAATCTGTTCGTCTCATCAGATTTTATCTTTTATCATCAGATTTTCTTCTTCTGTGATAAACACTGATGGAACATTATTTCCTGAATAAATAATGAATAATTAAGCTGTAGGTCATTTTATGGTTGCAAAACACAGAAGAAGAAGTTGTAGTTCATTTCCCAGTATTTCCTCTCTGTCTCACATGGGGGCGGGGCAACAAAGACAGATGGACGTGTGATGGTTGTCCCATATTGGTGATGTTGGTCACACTTTCACCAGATTTATTCTCAGGAGGTTTTCTAACGATCTTCAGCTCGTGTCTCCAGTCGTGGTCTCTCCGTAGACCATCATCACACAAAGACCCGTAGAAACGCTCCCGGCGTCATTAGCAGAAGAATTAAAGGATTCCAGTAGCGGGAGGAGCTGAATTACCGTCAAATCTAATAAAACCCCTTCACTTGGAGCCCCAGAGTCCCCCAGCCCGGAGTCCCCCAGGTCCAGAGTCAGAGCCAGATATCGAACCGGTTCTTTGCTTTTCCACACAAATAAACCTGGCTCTGGGCCAAGAACACGGGTTCCAACTCAGCACCAACCAGCGCTGGTCTAGAGATCAGAACCGGTTACGTCAGGTGCTGGGGGTTACCATGACGTTCGAAAACCAAAACTTCAGGCCGGCATTTTTAAAACATCAGTCAGCTGTTAACCATAGAGAGCTGTTAATGTTAGCTTTGGACATGGATGGGAGACCAGAACCACCGTGGTCTGTGGAGGACACCAACGGTCTGCTGGCTCGGTGGTCCTCCACAGACATTCAGAATAAACTGGATGGAGGTGTGAGGACGAAACCCGTCTTTGAAAAGCTTCAACAGGAGATGTCTGTGGCGGGTGGATCAGCTGAGAAACATAATTAAAAATTAAAAAAATTATCGGGACCAAAAGAATGAGCTTGGGCGAAGTGGTAGCGCGGTCAGAAAAGACCCCCATATTTCAACATCCTGGACTCCATACTGGGTGACCTGTTGAGGGTTGGGGTTTATTTTTATTTATTCTCTTTGTGTTTTTGTCTTAGTTTTCTCCCTGGTCCTGTCTTGTGTTCCCCTGTGGATCTGTTTGTTCTACTTCCTGTTTTATTTTGGTAGTCTTGTTTCCTGTCTTGTCTAGTTTTGTTTAGCTTTGCTTTCTTTGTCTGATTGTCCTGCCCCGCCCTAATGTGATTCACCTGACGTCTCACCTGTTCCCCATTACCTTGTTACCTCATGTATTTAACCCCTGTGTTCCTTTGGTCTTGTGCCAGATCGGTTTGTTGGTCTGCGTGATACGTTGAGTCTTCTGCCTGTTCCCAGGGAGTTGTAGTCTTATCCCCGTTTATCTGCCTGACTGAGTCTTCTGCCTGTTCCCTGGTGAAGGTTTTCCTGCCTTTGGATCTCCTTCCCCCGTGCCTGGTTTTTTGGTGTTTGGATTTTTGCCCTTTTTTGTTTCTTTTGTTCGTGGACTGCTCCAATAAAACCCTTTGGAAATCCCCCAACATGACCCACCGGCATGCCGAACCACCGGGGCACTTAACTCTGCCACAGCCTTGTTGGAGGCTACGGTGAGCAGAGGCAGACCGTCCTAATGCTTCAGGCGGGGCTTATAGTTCATATGTTTCAATTATGTATTTTTAACTGTGTAGCCAGCTATGTCTTGTTTCTATGTTATATTCGCATGGTTAACATTAGTTCGGTGACGACAAGCAAAGTTTAGCAAGCTACCGTTAGCAAGCTTAGCTAGCCATGTACCCCTGACTGCAGACCCGCAGACCTCAATGTGGGCGGAGTTAAACGTTTAACCGCGCCCCCTCAACGTTTAACCCCGCCCAGTCTCCAGCATTTGACCCGGTCATTTCATTGTAATATTAGAGTGAATTTAGCGGTAATCGGACAGCCTTTCGGACAGCCATTTTTCAATAATAATGGAAGTAAGTGTGACTTTTATAGATTCAAAAATAATTAAAAAAGCTGGTTATGTCTATTTTAATGTTTCTGCACAAGTTGAGCAGGCTGAGGTTGGATTTGGCTAGCTCCTTCTTTAACTGTCTATGCTAGCTCCAAGTAATGTGAAAGTGTGGAAATTATTTCCATTGAAGGACAATGCAATGTTACAGTCGCTCCAAGTAATCTGAATGTTATCTGAATCTGAATGTTACAGTCGTTGACTGACTCAGGACTAGCGCGGCTAGCGCGACCAGTGCAGGTGCTAGTGCTACTGACTCGCGTGTGGATGATAGCCTGTAGATCTGTCTTAAATGTAGATCTGTCTTCAGTGAATGAGCCCGCAACTCAACCAGTGTTCTTCTGCTTTAGCGAGTTTTATTGTGTAGGGCCGCCAGAGGATAACAGTAAGGTGTGTGAAGGCGATCTGTCGGATTGAATTGAAATGAAAATTTGAAATGGATTAAAATAATCAATTTATAACGCTACAGAGCTGCAGGCTCGTTTCTATTTCAGCTGTTACTGTTGTCAAGTTGTTTTTCCTCGTGGTTTTCTCTTGTTATGGACAATGATGCTTTAGGGCTTGTTAATGTGATTTATTTCCTTTTGTAAAACATGTTTATAACATGAATTATTACACTAAAGTCACAGCTTGTCTCGGTAGGAAATAACTTCAGTCTTGTTTTACATGGCAGACGTTGTGTGTTGATTCAAACTGTTGGGCAGTATGGTTGAAAACTTAAAACAATTAAACAGAATTGTGAAATATTCTGCCTCATGTTATGTACAGAACTAAACTATATTTTGGGGAATTATTAGATGGCTGACCACTGTTATAGTCTAAGCCTTAAGTCTATAGAGAAATGCGCTAGTGCAGCCATGTATGGTGTGTAATGGCAAAGCCCTCTTCTTCTTCTTTGGTCAGAACCAAGGAGCGATCGCCGATGGTCCGTTCTTTGCACCAAAACTTTCTACAATGCAACAACCTAATTAAGGTCCGTCTAATAAAATTTGTATCTTGTTTATTTTTCCATTTAAACACATTGCTCAGTAATGGTTACAGTATCAGTAATAGTATGCAGCTGTATTGTGGGCCGTCTATCAGCAAATGAGGATTTTCAATAATATATAAAATTCAAATGTTATGTACTGTAATGGTGGACTGTATACAGATGGCACTGGACACCCAAGACAAAGACCAGCCATGTGCCAAGAGGCCTTGCAGCTCTCCATCAAAAGAGTTGGTTAGTGTAAAGGAGGTTTATTGCACTCAAACATGTTACACACTATTAAAACCTGCACAATCACTTATGCTTTTGTGTATCCATTAAGGACTGTGAAGTTACCATGGGCAAAGGTATTGGACTGGATGGTGATGCTTCCAAGAACCTTTTGGTCAGTAAAGTGCAAATGATAATGAAAAAATTACTTATTCTGAACATTAAACTGCACCTATTCATTTAGCATGTTTGAGAACAAGCCATTTATCAAAACTGAACAATTTAAATGCATTCATGACTGCATGTGGTTGATTTATTTCTGATTTCAACTTGGGTCTTGTAACCAGGTCAAGCACCCAATCCTGAATGATAGATATATATATATATACAATATTAATAACATAATTGTTGTCATTATGTTCATCATTAATATCATTTTAGTATTTCATTAACATTTTTACTGTTTTGCCTGCTTGTTTTAATTTAATGCTAGTTTGTTGTTCAATAATTTGTTGTTAAATAAAAAAAAATAACAATCTCATGATCCCTTTAATTTTGATAAATTCAAGCACCCAATTCTGAATGATCTTCAGCGGCAATGAGGTGGCTCAACAGCCACCAGACTTTACTCCGTGGGGAGGTGATGGAGCCTGCTGTTCTCCAAATGGACCCGCAAGTCAAGTGAAGGCACTCCAGGACTTCCTAGAAGGAGAAGTGGATGACGGAAAGGAAAGGATGACTTTCTGATCACCTTTCAACACCAAGAGGACATGGAAATGTTTTTCAAACAAATGCCATGTTCCTAGAGAGGTCATGAGACACAGACCAATATGTTCAGTTTGCATTCTTCTTGGCTGTGGCAGTCTTCCTTTACTTAAATGAATCCCTCAAAGGGATAGAATGATTTTCTATGATTTTAATTCATGCTCAGTTTAAAAGAATATTCTGCTTTATTGTGCATTTTCATTGAATGAATGTGTTTTAGTTAATGCCTTTTATTTTAGAGATTGCTAATTTGGGCTTAATGCAATATGCTTTATGATTGCAGTTTATTTGCCTGCTTGTGTTTATAGAAATACACAGAATCCTTCTTCCTCTTACCTGGACAGTTTCAGTGGGATCTGTTGAAGTTTTGGAGATCATAATCAGCGGCTTCTACACAGCACAGTGCACCCACCCGTACTGAATATGTCAAGAAATTACTTTTTTTAATTTTTTTTATACGCACTTCAAATATTATGCGACAGTTGCAGCGTAAATATGCACCTATCTTGATGTCAACAAATTAAGGTCAGTGGATTGTAATAAGATGTCTCATATTAACAAAGACATTTTGATGTTGACTGAGTTTTGTTTGGCACAAGAAGCATCACAAACTGCAAACAAGATGCCAGTCATCTCTGTTGTACTGTGGTGAATCTGAGCCAATCCTCTCAACTGGAAGCCTCACCAATTCACAGTGAATCAATCTGCATAGGAAGAGAACACTTCTATCTACATCACAGTTCTTGACAGGCACTACTCAATAATCCAAAATTGACCAACTAATCTCTCAGTAAACGACATAGACCATTGTATAAATTGAGATTCTATCAGGAAAATTTGTATAATTCACCAGATTTTGAGCAATTTTTGGGACAGAAGAGTCTATTTCAAAACCAAACACCCGGACTCATGTCAGTGTATTAATCAATCTGCAGATCAGTATCCAAGGTATTGCATCAGATCCCAAAATGTTTATTTTTTCCAGTTACAGTACCTGTTAAAGATGAATCTATGATTCTGTGTATATTGTTAATATGAAGATTGACCAAAACAATCTTACACCCTACAAAGTTTACGTTATCTTGGGGTACAACAATAGTACAATTTCCTTTTATTAGAAATAACCATAATACAGTACAGTTGGGACAGTTTTCAGACCAGCTGTAATGCAAGTGCCTCATTGGTTTTGTAAAATTATTGGGCTGTAATTATTGATGTATTCAGTGTTAAGCAGTTGTTAAAATGTTTTAGTTCATGTAAAAATAGCTTTAATGCTATACATTTGTGCTTTTTTTGATAAAGATATGAAATGTGTACTACTTTATTCAACCTTTACATCCTGTAAAGTTTAATGTGATGTGTTTTGTGTTGCTGTTATATAACTCAAAAATATTAAAAGAGCTTGTATATGTTAACATTTTAAGTGCCACATAATTATCTCAAGAGCAACAATAAATTTGAAACGTTTTGAGGTTATTAAAATAAATTATATGCATTATGTTAAAAGCTTTTTCCTCTCATATAGTTTGATCTGACGCTATAAATCAAACTACAGTACATGCAGAGTATTCTTATTATTGTTGTTGTATATATATGTTATTAAACCTATTTTCAGAATTATTGGTGTTATTCTATATATATATATATTATATAGTGTATATATATATATATACACACATATATATATTATATTATATAAAATATATGATATATATTATAGTCTCATGATCCTTTAATTTTGATAACATTAAGAAAGTATCAGGTTACATTTGATTATGATAAATACACATTAAAATATATTACTTTTTCATAATATAATGCATTATTAAGGTAATTTAATGTTTTGTGAAATGTGTCAATATTGTAATTCATAATTAGTAAAACCAAAGATTAAGTTCATTATGTTTAAATCGCTGCATTTCGCCACATCCATTAAAGTTTCTTGTCCCTCTTCGGACACCGTATTACATGAGTTGGAGACTGGGCGGGGTTAAACGTTGAGGGCGGGGTTAAACGTTTAACTCCGCCCACATTGAGGTCTGCGGGTCTGCAGTCAGGGGCTTCTCTAGCTAGCTGGTTACCATAGCTACACGTTAGCGTATTAGCGTTACGGTTTGAAGCCCGTTTTTAGCGGTCGGTAGCTAGTTAACGTTAGCAGATAAGCTAGTTAACGTTAGCAGATAAGCTAGTTAAAGTTAGCAGATAAGCTCGTTGACAGCGATGTTATTGTTCATGTTCTGGCACAATGTTTCTGACCGTAGTAGTACTAGTAGTAGTACTAGCAGCAGTAGTAGTAGTACTAGCAGTAGTAGTAGTGTTAGCAGTAGTAGTAGTGTATGCCAATAAATGTTTATATATTTAACAACATTCTCACCCTTCCTTATTCCAACAAGTCAGATAACACAATACCAGACTGGTTATTCATTAAAAAGATAAAATAACAGTTTTGAATATGTGAATTTGAAGTGCAACAGTTAAAAGATATCATTTGATGAATGTATTCCACATTAACTACCTATCCAAAGTTACAGGGATAATCAACAGATACATGTACCACAGAACAGATAAAAACATTGATCAAACATATGAAACTTCCCCAGTTGATTACATTTTTTTGTATTACAAGTTTTCTGAAATTTCTCCTGTCTGAATATGCAAATGAGGCTTTTACTACTGCCAGTAAAGGTTGGTTAAGGCTGCTCTAATGTCCCGTTCTCAGGTAATGCCTGACCTGGAGGGTGGATGTGTACCTGCCTGTCTACACGCTCCTCCACCTCCATCAAACTGTCCCCATGCTCTTCACAAATATTATGAAGCACACAGCAGGTCAACATCATTTTCCTGCTGAGCTCCAGCTTGCAGTCATTTCTTTTGAGGAGACATCTGCAACGGCCCTTCAACCTTCCAAAAAGTATTACATCCAACAATAATAACGGGTTTTCCTGAAAAATTAACGTTTTTCAGATTAGTGTGAATTTATGTTGAGATTTTTATAAAAATGATTGAAAAATTATCAAATTATTTTTGTTTACATTTCATATATTAACTGATAGGGTTTTCCTTAAACCCTAACGCCCAACACGTCCCAACACATCCCTGGCTAGCGATATCACCGTTAAAATGACAGAGAAGATGAGACATTGCAACAATGGTTACAAATATACATCGTAATGCTGGCTGCACAGATTATGCAGATGATCCACTGATTGACACACACACACACACACACATTGTTATAATCATATGCTGGATGTATGGTATCCACCCCTATAGGATTATGAGGACCACCATACTAGTACTGTGTATGTAGTATTATATGTAGTACATGTAGTATTATCCACTCCCTATAGGATTATGAGGACCACCATACTAGTACTGTGTATGTAGTATTATATGTAGTACATGTAGTATATCCACTCCTATAGGATTATGAGGACCACCATACTAGTACTGTATATGTAGTATTATATGTAGTACATGTAGTACTATCCACTCCCCTATAGGATTATGAGGACCACCATACTAGTACTGTGTTGGACCCCCTTTCTTAATTCTACGTGGCGTTGATCCAACAAGGTGCTGAAAGCATTCTTTAGAAATGTGGGCCCATATTGAGAGGATAGCATCTTCAGTTGATGGAGATTTGTGGGATCCACATCCAGGGCACCAAGCTCCCGGTCCACCACATCCCAAAGATGCTCTATTGGGTTGAGATCTGGTGACTGGGGGGGCCATTTTAGTCCAGTGGACTCATCGTCATGTTCAAGAAACCAATTAGAAATGATGTGATCTTTGTGACATGGTGCACTATCCTGCTGGAAGTAGCCATCAGAGGAGGGGACATTTAGGGTCCAGCCTTTCTATTGGTCAGACCAACGTGACGCACCCTGTCCCGCAGACGCCTGTTGGAGACAAAACACCGTCGCTGTGATCTGGACATGCTGATATAAAGTTCTACGTGATAAGCAAAGACGAGTACAGTCGCGAAATCAAAGCCAGTCCTGTTGCTAACCGCAGAGACCTGACCGGGTGACTGCAAACCTTCAGATACCCTGATAACTCCCACAGCTGCAGCCATGGCAACAGGAAGACAAACACCACGTCGTCAGGGCCGCCATGATGATTATCAGCTCAACGTCTCCTCATTCCTCCTCCCTTCACTCCACCCCGTCTCACCTCTTTTTATTTGGGATTCACATTAGAATGGGAGGGCTGGTTAATGCTGCCATTATGTGACCTCTGACCCCCGTGGCCCCTCTATCCCCACCAAGCGTACTCTGTGCCACCTCCATCCTCCCCCCTCCTGAAGAGGAGCCTCTTACTGACATCCGTGCCAAGTTGTAGTGCTGTATCTCGATCCATCTACAGTCAAATCAGCACCATGAAATCTGCCTGGCATCAGCACACAGGGGGGACGAGGGAAGACCTGAAGCCTCCCAGGACCAGCAGCAGACCACCAGCTGTTCTTCTTACTGCCGCTACGTTAGATCAGCCATCAAAGTCCAATGTGATGCAAAATAACACACTCTCTCTCTTTCACACACACACACACACACACACACCCTCTCTTACACACACACACACACACCTCTCACACACACACACACACACTCACCACTCACACACTCTCTCTTTCACACACACACACACACACACACACACACTCTTTCACACACACACACACACACACACACACACACACTCAATCATACACACACTCTCTCTCTCTCTCTCTCTCTCTCTCTCTCTCTTTCACACACACACACACACACACCCACAATCCTACACTCACTCTCTCTCTCACACACCCTCACTCTCTCTCTCTTTTTCACACACACACCCACACACACACACAGACACGTTGCCTGCAGCCCCCCAGCGAAGGCAGCTGGTCCGTTTATAACATCGGTTGATTTGTGCATCAGTGACTTGTTCTTTATGTCTACAGTGCTTTATTTATTTATGATAATATACTATATCTAACTACCCAAGGCTAACAAGACCTACTGGGAGCCTGGAGCCGTTGGGCTTTTATTTTTCAAAATAAGAGCTTGCATATGGTTTTTGTACTTTGGAGTTCTGGTGTCTGGTGGTCTAGGACGGTTTCATGGGCCTACAGTCCTCACACTCTTTGAAACTTCCATTCACACCAATAGTCTCAGTCGGCAGCATGTGTTCTTCTCTCAGCTCTGTTTCTAACGGAGTCTCGACCAGCGGGACTCCGACCTCCCAGTGGCTCCACGGCGTACGGGAAGCCTTTTACAGTGCCACAATGTCTTGTGCAACACAAAATGCTGAAAAATGAAAGGATATACAGAACTAAATCACCCATATATGTGTGTATATCCTCATATGTGTGTATATATATATATATATATATATATATACATATATATATACACACACACACATAGTGGCATAAGTATAGCCCTAAGTATACCCCCCCCATAAAAGACAAGTTTCCAGTTATTTCTACTTTGTTGTTAAGTCCATAATTCCACATGAGTTCATTCATAGTTCTGATGCTTCATGATAATCTACAATGGAAACAGTCATGAAGATAAAGGAGACACACTGGAGAAGGTGGGTCCAAACCTTTGGCCTGTACTGCATATAGAGTGTGTGTGTGTGTGTGTCCTCCGTGTATTTCCAGAACACTGCGTGCAGGTCTTGTCTTGCCGAACCAGATGAGGCATTCCTGATAACGTTCAGGTTCCCAGCTTCAGCTCCATCAGACGCAGGCGGGCTGCCCACCATGAAGGACTTCACCTGGTTTGACTGCAACGAGCTTGGCGTCTACGCCACCATCATTGTGATTTTTACTTACAATGTTCTGCTTGACAGGACCTTGGCGTGCACATGCAAACCACAACTTCGGGACTGTAATTTATACATGGTCGTGCCATTTTTATCATATTTTTACTAACGCTCTGGAGGGACAGGAAGTTTGAAGAACCTGGAAATTTACCGGTTCCTCCTGTAATTGTTTTTGGGGTTCTAACCCGACACGTGATCAAGGCGGTGCTGGTCGTAACTTTTATGTAGACGATTGTCTCAAATATGTTGCAAATGAGAGCCAAGCAATCTGTCTGGTAAAGGAGCTCAGATCAGTATGCGCCACAGGTGGATTCAAGCTCACCAAATGGACCAGCAACAGTTGAGCAGTCCTTGCCTCTGTTCCAGCTGAAGAGAGAACAAAAGAGGTCAAAGATCTAGACCTCGATAAAGACTGTCCCTAGAAAGAGCTCTAGGCATGCGATGGGACATTGAGTCAGACATGTTCTTCTTCTCGATCACCCCGAAACAACCAGCAGTTACCTGCAGAAGCATTCTGTCGGTATATGATCCTCTAGGGTTCCTAGCACCAGTCATGCTGACTGGGAAAGGAATACTGCAGGACCTGTGCAAGCTAAATTGTGGATGGGATGAGCAGATACCGACTGCTTACACACATAAATGTTTTTTTGGACTGACAACACCGCCGTCCTAAAGTAAATCCAAAATTATGCTAGAAGGTGTGGCTAACAGAGTGTCCATTATTCGTGATCTGACAAACAAATCCCAATGGCACCACATAAAGACTGGACTTAACCCGGCAGACAGTGCTTTGAGAGGCATGAAAGCTGAGACCTTCCTTCAGGAAGGACACTGGCTGAGAGGGCCACATTTCCAGATGCAATCTGAAACAGACTTGCCAATGATCCAAGTACCACCCACACTGTCCGACAATGATCCGGAGGTCAAGAAGGTGGCTGTGGCTTTCAGTACAAGAGTGCGGCAGAATCCAAGTCCTCTGACTTGTTTTATCGAGCACTTCTCATCATGGAACAAATTAATTAAATCGGCAGCTTGGCTCATTAAATTCAAAGAAACTTTGAGACAATTGAATCTAAAAGGACAATTAGGGTCTTGGACCCACCTAAACCTACAGAAAGACTTGGAGCCTGGTAGACAGCCTAGATGCTGATCCTTCTCCTACAGAAAGACCTGGAGCCTGGCAGACAGCCTAGATGCTGATCCTTTTCCTACAGAAAGACCTGCAGCCTGGTAGACAGCCTAGATGCTGATCCTTCTCCTACAGAAAGACCTGCAGCCTGGTAGACAGCCTAGATGCTGATCCTTCTCCTACAGAAAGACCTGGAGCCTGGTAGACAGCCTAGATGCTGATCCTTCTCCTACAGAAAGACCTGGAGCCTGGTAGACAGCCTAGATGCTGATCCTTCTCCTACAGAAAGACCTGGAGCCTGGTAGACAGCCTAGATGCTGATCCTTCTCCATTCAGGGGACACGCTGCTCCGGTCGGACCGTTTCTCTTCCTATGTAATGAAAGTGGAAGCAGAGAAAGGTCTGATGGGTTGTTGGGGCGTCCTGTGAGTCCTGTAATCAACTCTCAGAGACTCTGACATGCAGCACATGTTAAAGACAAACAGCTGGACTCTCTTTCTCTCTCCGCTGCTTGTTAATAATAAGTTAATAAGTTAATAAGACATAAACGCCAGTCTGCTGTTTCTTCTTCCTTTAAAAGTGATGAGCAGGAAGATTGAGATTCCTTTTACTTCCAATAAAAAACATGAACTAGGACAGGAAGTAGACCCGTCACAGAGGATGATTAGATTGTTAGATAGACATGTTTTGGAAAACAGGCCATAACATTATGCAACGTGTGTGTGTGTGTGTGTGTGTGTGTGTGTGTGTGTGTGTGTGTGTGTATATGTGTGTGTGTCTGTATGTGTGTGTGTGTGTGTGTATATGTGTGTGTGTGTGTGTGTGTGTGTGCTTTCATTTCTACCCCTTAACGTCCTGATATGGAGGCTTCCTGTTAAAACACCCAGTCTTATCATTGGTGATTCCTGGGTGTAACTGATCCTCCCAGACGAGAGACTCTCCTTTTAATGGTAGTCTGGAATCCCGCTCCTTAAAACTCCTGCACATGGGGTGTGTTCTTTTTCTGAAAATGTTGGCTTGCTTTTCTAGTTTTTATAAGTCTGTTTGTCCTTATTGAAAAAAAGCAATTTTTCCTCTGGGGATTCTCACAGGTGTGTGTGTGTGTGTGTGTGGGGGGGGGGAATCATAACGGACCAGAGTGTTTAGGGTCCCCAAAACAGATTTAAATACTAAATCAAACCATGATCTAACACAGTAAATGATCCAGAATTACCTGTAGGTAGTTAGTATAGGTTAGTATATGATGTCTCAGGAGTTAGAGTGCTGAGATGTTTAATAACGTGGAACTTTAATACTGAAACATTTAGAGAAGCACGACTATATACTCTAATATTATTACAGACGGTGTTCCACTCTCAAGCATATATCATTTGTTTTATTTTAGAGCACAGCAGCACCTCTGTGCTGTTATTGAGCGATGACATCATCAAGAGAAAGACCCGTCCCCCAGGAACAGGGTCTGTTCTTTGCAGAGAGAAACTCCTCCTTGGTTTCCTGTTCCATGTCAGTATAAGTAGAGGAACCAGGAACCAGCTCTCAGCACAGCGTTGGAGCAGAGATGGAGAACAGCTCTGCAGCTTACAGCAGCCCCAGTTCAGCACCTTCTTCTTAGTCGTTGTGATTTTTACTTACAGTGTTCTGTTAGACCGGGACTACCACTGCCCATGTCAAAAATGGCAGAGCGGTGTCTCACGGGTCCTACCAACTATATTTTTATTTGTTTTACAACTCTGGACTGAAAATTTATTTAATTTTAAATGCATGCAGCCTATGGTTGTAGCTGCACGCTTTTTAAAGGCAGTCTGCATAGGTTTGCTGTGGATTATCTCTTTGTTAATCAAGGGAGACTGGTATGTCTGCGTTGCCGAGCCTGGTCTCTACTGCAATGGAACCCACTCTCTCTTCAATGAAACGGAAAAGGAAGGAAAAATGTTAGAAATCAACAGAGCAAAACATATGTCACATGTGAGTTTTTATTTTCTTCACATTACATCAGTGTGTTATTCTGTATTACATTACAGCTTGTTTCTCCCTGATGCTGAACATCTGTCCTGTAGGGTAACATTACAGCTTGTTTCTGATGATGAACATCTGTCCTGTAGGGTAACATTACAGCTTGTTTCACCTGATGATGAACATCTGTCCTGTAGGGTAACATTACAGCTTGTTTCTCCCTGATGATGAACATCTGTCCTGTAGGGTAACATTACAGCTTGTTTCTCCCTGATGATGAACATCTGTCCTGTAGGGTAACATTACAGCTTGTTTCTACCTGATGATGAACATCTGTCCTGTAGGGTAACATTACAGCTTGTTTCTACCTGATGATGAACATCTGTCCTGTAGGGTAACATTACAGCTTGTTTCTACCTGATGATGAACATCTGTCCTGTAGGGTAACATTACAGCTTGTTTCTACCTGATGATGAACATCTGTCCTGTAGGGTAACGTACAGCTTGTTTCTACCTGATGATGAACATCTGTCCTGTAGGGTAACATTACAGCTTGTTTCTACCTGATGATGAACATCTGTCCTGTAGGGTAACATTACAGCTTGTTTCTACCTGATGATGAACATCTGTCCTGTAGGGTAACGTTACAGCTTGTTTCTACCTGATGATGAACATCTGTCCTGTAGGGTAACATTACAGCTTGTTTCTACCTGATGATGAACATCTGTCCTGTAGGGTAACATTACAGCTTGTTTCTACCTGATGATGAACATCTGTCCTGTAGGGTAACATTACAGCTTGTTTCTCCCTGATGATGAACATCTGTCCTGTAGGGTAACATTACAGCTTGTTTCTACCTGATGATGAACATCTGTCCTGTAGGGTAACATTACAGCTTGTTTCTCCTGATGATGAACATCTGTCCTGTAGGGTAACATTACAGCTTGTTTCTACCTGATGCTGAACATCTGTCCTGTAGGGTAACATTACAGCTTGTTTCTCCCTGATGCTGAACATCTGTCCTGTAGGAACATCTGTCCTGTAGGGTAACATTACAGCTTGTTTCTCCCTGATGCTGAACATCTGTCCTGTACGGTAACGATTACAGCTTGTTTCTACCTGATGCTGAACATCTGTCCTGTAGGGTAACATTACAGCTTGTTTCTCCCTGATGCTGAACATCTGTCCTGTAGGGTAACATTACAGCTTGTTTCTCCTGATGCTGAACATCTGTCCTGTAGGAACATCTGTCCTGTAGGGTAATATTATAGCTTGTTTCTCCCTGATGCTGAACATCTGTCCTGTAGGGTAACATTACAGCTTGTTTCTACCTGATGATGAACATCTGTCCTGTAGGGTAACATTACAGCTTGTTTCTACCTGATGATGAACATCTGTCCTGTAGGGTAACATTACAGCTTGTTTCTACCTGATGATGAACATCTGTCCTGTAGGGTAACATTACAGCTTGTTTCTACCTGATGATGAACAACTGTCCTGTCTGTTGTCCCTCTAACTGTTCATTAGGTCTGTGAGACGTCTGTTGTCTCTCTAACTGTTCATTAGGTCTGTGAGACGGTCTGTTGTCCCTCTAACTGTTCATTAGGTCTGTGAGACGGTCTGTTGTCTCTCTAACTGTTCATTAGGTCTGTGAGACGGTCTGTTGTCTCTCTAACTGTTCATTAGGTCTGTGAGACGGTCTGTTGTCTCTCTAACTGTTCATTAGGTTTGTGAGACGTCTGTTGTCTCTCTAACTGTTCATTAGGTCTGTGAGACGTCTGTTGTCCTTCTAACTGTTCATTAGGTCTGTGAGACGGTCTGTTGTCCCTCTAACTGTTCATTAGGTCTGTGAGACGGTCTGTTGTCCCTCTAACTGTTCATTAGGTCTGTGAGACGGTCTGTTGTCTCTCTAACTGTTCATTAGGTCTGTGAGACGTCTGTTGTCCCTCTAACTGTTCATTAGGTCTGTGAGACGGTCTGTTGTCCCTCTAACTGTTCATTAGGTCTGTGAGAGCGTCTGTTGTCCCTCTAACTGTTCATTAGGTCTGTGAGGCGTCTGTTGTCCCTCTAACTGTTCATTAGGTCTGTGAGGCGTCTGTTGTCCCTCTAACTGTTCATTAGGTCTGTGAGAGACGTCTGTTGTCCCTCTAACTGTTCATTAGGTCTGTGAGACGTCTGTTGTCTCTCTAACTGTTCATTAGGTCTGTGAGACGTCTGTTGTCCCTCTAACTGTTCATTAGGTCTGTGAGACGGTCTGTTGTCCCTCTAACTGTTCATTAGGTCTGTGAGACGTCTGTTGTCCCTCTAACTGTTCATTAGGTCTGTGAGACGTCTGTTGTCCCTCTAACTGTTCATTAGGTCTGTGAGACGGTCTGTTGTCTCTCTAACTGTTCATTAGGTCTGTGAGGCGTCTGTTGTCCCTCTAACTGTTCATTAGGTCTGTGAGACGGTCTGTTGTCCCTCTAACTGTTCATTAGGTCTGTGAGACGTCTGTTGTCCCTCTAACTGTTCATTAGGTCTGTGAGACGGTCTGTTGTCCCTCTAACTGTTCATTAGGTCTGTGAGGAGTCTGTTGTCCCTCTAACTGTTCATTAGGTCTGTGAGACGTCTGTTGTCCCTCTAACTGTTCATTAGGTCTGTGAGACGGTCTGTTGTCCCTCTAACTGTTCATTAGGTCTGTGAGACGTCTGTTGTCCCTCTAACTGTTCATTAGGTCTGTGAGACGGTCTGTTGTCTCTCTAACTGTTCATTAGGTCTGTGAGACGGTCTGTTGTCTCTCTAACAGCTGTTTGTCTTCTTCCCTGGTGATAATATAACTCTCTTTCTTTCTTTTTTTCAGTTCTTCGGCTTCCTTTTGGTCTTTGTTGTCATTGTTGTGGCTGCCGCAATAACATCAACTACAATTAAGAAACGGTGTATTGGAGATGACTATGTCAAATGAAGTGACGTTAGGCGAGGAGGAAAATGTGGAGAAAGAAATAGAAAGACAAATCTTGAAAGATAAGCGAGAAATCGAAATAAAAGCCAGAGTGGAGACCCCTCTCACGCCAACAGGACCGCAGGTAAAGAAACGTCTCTTTGTTATTTTCTTCTGAATTTTAATCCTCAGATATCTCAACCAGTATTAGATATGTTGTCCTGTTATAGAGACATTCATGGTCCCCAAGGTAAACATGTCTCTGTTATTCACATCTGGATCTCAGGATCTTTATCAGTCTGTCTGAATGGAACTGTCATTTATCTCTCTATTTATCTCTCTGTTTATCTCTCTGTTTATCTCTCTCTCTCTCTCTACCTAGCTATATTTATATCTCTCTGTCTTTGTAACTTTCTTTCTATTTTTCTCTTTCTTTCTCTATATCGCTACCCTTGTATCTTTCTCTATCTCTCTATCTCTATCTATCTCTTTCGCTGTCCTTTTATTTCTATCTTTCATTGTATCTCTCTCTCTATCTGTCTTACTCTGTCAAAAACCAGCCAGAGTGGAGACCCTCCCCAGCCAACAGGGACCCAGGTACAGAAACATCTTGTTTTAATCCTCCAGTACCTCATCAAGTATTTGCCCTGCTGTCCTGTTATAGAGACGTTCATGGTCCCCAGAGGCTGCGTCCTCCTGTCTGACTCTCTCAGACCTTCTCCCTCTTCTGAACCAAAGATCTGGAGGGTTAGGGTTAGAGCCCAAACTGGGACCGGTAGAGCACACGTTGGGAAGCTGTTTCATTCATTCATCACTTTTAATAGAAACATATTTGTGCATGGGGGTAACCGAGGAGGCAGAATAACAATAAAGAGGAAGGTTTTCTTTTGTTTTTCTTTGTGAAAATGAAACTTTCGCTCATTGTATGAAACTGTCTGCAGGTGGATGGAGGAGGAGCTGATGACCATCGTGCTCCACCCGTCCCCAAGGTAGAGAATCAGCTGCTTCATGTCTCTGTTATTAGATATTATTTACATATCAGGCTGATATCTCAATGGAACTGTCACTTATCTCTCTCTCTCTCTCTCTCTCTCTGTCTCTCTGTCTCTCTCTCTGTCTCTCTGTCTCTCTGTCTCTCTCTCTGTCTCTGTCTCTCTGTCTCTCTCTCTCTCTCTCTCTCTGTCTCTCTCTCTCTCTGTCTCTCTCTCTCTGTCTCTCTCTTTCTCT
>JABXJD010001910.1:5000-68051 GCA_013375575.1 Percina caprodes
CCATATTTTGACTGTCTCAAATATTTTACAGTAAGTTGTTTAGCTAGAACCAGGCAGGGTGGACACACTGTGCATCACCAGCTTAGCTTTTACATATTCAATATAACCATTCTCATGCTTTACAGATGTTTCTTAGGCACTTTGAAGTGTCAACATCTGTTGCATACTTTCCTGTATATAAAACAACTGTACAGTAAGCAAATAAACCCAATTTTCTATTTTTATCTTTTTCTACAGAACATCAGAACACCTGAGAGCTGATGCTTCCCACCATCACCATGGAAACGGAGGCCAGTCACATGTTGGAGGCAGCACTGGAGCAGATGGATGACATCATCGCAGGTAAGAGCTTTGAAGAAGTGTCGTGTTTGTGACATGGGAGTAACTGGAAAGATTCATTCTTCATCTTAATTTTTGTCGTCTCAGTGACACTCCCGCCGCACAACCCTGTGGCGAATCACTGGATCGCTTTTGGGTCTGACTGTGCCCTGAGTAAATATTGGCATAAAGAGGTCCTCAGTTCTGGACTCTTATCATGGTTGTGAAATTTTGGACAGATTGGACTAGGGCTGCACAATTATGGCCAAAATGATAATCACGATTATATTGATCAAAATTGTGATCACGATTATTCACATCCATATTATGCTACATTCTTCTTATGTTGAAGCTGTATGTTGTATAGACATAGCTGCAACACATGTAAATGGAAATTAGCAATCTGAAATAAGTAGCCTAGGATTGTATCTAGGGAGAGAGGGAGGCGATGGACGTACTCACCGAGAGACGGCTGGCTACAGTAAATACAGGTTTGCCTCTCATGCTTAACAATATACAGCTGTTTTAGTAACAATTAAAACTGTAGACAAAAATCAGAAGTGTGGACCAGCGCTGTGTGGCGGGGCTGCGTGGAGAGTAAGAGGAGAGAGAGTAGAGGAGAGATCCAACACAGGCACGGCTTTACAGAAGAAATGGGTCATGTAACGCAAAATTAAACCATATCCATATAAACAACATTGCAGAGGATGCGAGGACATTAGGTGCACCGGTGCGTCCTAGAGGAAATATATTACTCGCGCTCTAGCCCTGTGAGCTAACAGACGCTAACTAGCACCAACTAACATTGGTCACTGCTTGTCTGACAAACACAGACGGGACAAAATGTTGCGTTTACTGGTAAACTGGTAAACCTTGAGACCGGCGTATAACCGACAATCTGTTGAATTTTCCTCCCGTTACTCTGTCCTCTGTCTGTCTCCATCTAGAAACTAAGCTGCGCGGTACAGAGAACAACTCTGACTGGCTCATGATCAGACAGTTTATGGAGCAGTAGATTGGCTTTGCAAAAAAACCCGGAGCGTTCTATGAAATGACACTAAAAATAATTGCTCGATCACGCAAATTTGATCGGGAAGTCAAAACCGTGATCGTGATTAAAATTGATTAACTGTGCAGCCCTAGATTGGACAATGTTGGAGTTACAAAAACGTACTGTTTCATGGTCATCCGCGCCAAATGGCCGCCACGCCTGTTTACGAAAACTCAAACCAATTTTACCAATTTTTTACCAAGTGTTTGCCTACAAGGTCTGTAGATCTCACAACATTTTTTTATTATTGTAGTCAATCGGGTTCATTCGGGTTAGTTAATTCTCTATGAGGACTTAAAGTACAAATTCCTTTGTAACAGTGAGTCCGATCTGGTAAACTCAGCTTCAAGGTTTTGCAGTTTCAGTGACGTAGCTTTGCACGTATTAGATCAAAGCGTTTCCTGGGTGAAAGTATTTTTTTTTTCACCACAAAGTGAATTAAGCTCTCCGGCTTGAAAGCGTTGTGTTTTATGTTGACACCACGTTCAGTATTTCATTTTAAGATTATTTTTTATTGAATATTGAATTTCATAAATAACTGTTCATAAATAACATGGCTGGCCAAGATGCACTATATCCATGGTATTATAGTAAAAGGGGGAAACATTCCCCCTCTGCTTTTTTCACAATCACACCCTGTGTACGCTACAACAACCTAATTTGATCATAGAGCCAATTATCAGTTGTATCAGTGAAGAGTATGAACTACACTGCAGACTAGATTCTCTACTTACAGAGTGAGTTGGTTGAAGGTGCATCAGCAGGTCATCACAGTTACACGTCTTGTCATTTCTTGAATTAAATGCTTCTATTGTCACTGCGCTGCATTTTTATTACAGTTTATTCCAATTGCTAAAATACAATTCAGCAAACTAGGCTTGACCCAAAGTGCAAAATACCTCATATATCCTGCAGAGTGAAGCACTGCAACCAAAACTACATATAGCATTATCAAAATCTAACTTTTGCATCAAATGGCACATACTTCATTCATATTATCAGATTTTTGTCCTATACACTGCACATAATAAAAAGCACTCTCATCTTTAGTATGCTTTGCCATAATTGTAGAAATTTCTTCAGGTTGTTCACATGCACAGACATATTTGTAGTTACATACACATGCTGTTGAAACATTTTTTTTTATTTTTCACCAAACAAGTAAAAAATACAGTAAACGAAAAAACAGTAAACTGAAAATGAAAATTGCAGAAACATTGTGCAGAAAAAAATTATAGAAAAAAAAGAGGCAAGACAAAAAATTAGTCAGCATCTTGCCGCACAGCTGGGTCTGCCACAACTCCTCATAAACATCACAGGCAATATCTTCCCTTGCCAGACACCAAGGGAAGAAGCGCCTTGAGTGCTTTATCCATCCCTGTATCAAACCCACATCAATCTCATCACAAGCCTCTTCCATAGCCTGCACAAGAGGCATGCGCACAAAGGGCTACCAGTCCACTGCCATGCCGAAAATAACTCTTCTATGGTCTTCCATTTGGGTCCGTTCTGTCTTCTTCATAACAGCACCCTATACAGTTCTTTCATTCTGATTTGGTTTCGCTTGAGAATGCAAGCCAATGTGGACAAACTGACTTGTTGAATGTTGTTGAATATTTTGTTGTCTTCAATGATGTGGCTTTAAATTGCTCATAATCTGATTTCATTATTTTCCAAAACCAAGTTTACAATAGCAGCTTCTTGTACCCCAGTGAACATTTGGCTTCCAACATGGTTTCGTCTCCCAGTCTTTTAGAAAAAAAAAAATATATATATATATAGGGCTTGGACAATGCAGCCTAAATTTATTTCCGTCACAGTAAAATTGTACAGTTAGTGTATGACATCAGCCATTTATAAAGTAAACGGATGTCACCCATCTGATAGGACATGGGGTGTACTACATAGTGTGAAAGAAATTTTGGTTACATACCTGTACTCCAGTCTAAATGTTTGGCTGACACAGGCAACAGTAAACGGCTCAAGTTGGGCTGCACTCTCTGTCCAACCTCTTGCATTGTCAGCCCATGGTTGATGGCATGATCAACTAAGGTTGCTCAGATTTCATCAAAAGTTGTTGTCTTCTTTGGCCATGAACTTCTCTACCAGCTCTAACCCTATCTGTCACTCTTCCGCCCTCTCTCATTCTCACCTGGCCTCTTCCTCTTCCTCTTCTTTTCTCTGCAACGTCTTCCATTGTTGTAACAAAAAGGTGCTCACCTGTGGTATTTTCGTAGTGCTTGCTTCCTGATTGAAGTGCGAGCAATTAACCATTGACGTGTTTGGCCAGGTGGCACATACAGTATATTGGCCAATTAGCTCATGTAGTGTCATTTTGAATGGCAGTGTTTTGAAATGGCAAACAATTGACTTTATGGGCCCTATTTAATGGTCTAAGCGCACGGCTTGAAGCGTGTGTCGCAGGTGTGTTTAGGACGTGTCCACATCCACTTTTGCTAAAGTTGTGCTTTGTGTCTTCATTAATTCATTGGTGTGTTTTGGGCGTAACATGCAATAAACCAATCAGTGCCAGGCGCGTTTGTACTATGGCACATTGTTATTATAATGGTGTATTTGCTCCGTAATATTATTATTATTTTTAGTCTTTTGCATGTGTGTGTGCAGCTGTGCTTTCCTGTGTGTGTGTGTGTGTGTGTGTGTGTGTGTGTGTGTGTGTGTGTGTGTGTGTGTGTGTGTGTGTGTGTGTGTGTGTGTGTGTGTGTAACAAGCATAGTGTGTACGAGCCTTCAAAAGTGCCATTTTGAAATGTGTGTAAAGCAGAAAATGTGTTTGGACTTTTGGAGACTTGAGAATACTTGAGAGACTTTAAATAATTGTTCTATGCATGTCATTTTAGTATGTTAGCAATTAAAAAATAGCACAAAAAAAACTAACTATAATAATCTGATCATGGGTCACATCTCTCGCCAGCCAAACTATATCGATATATACGGTATTGTCTCATACTGTATGTCGTTTTAAAATATATTGATATAGGGCTAAAAAGTTGATATACTGCCAAGAAGTGAAAAACTATTTCACTTACCATTGACACTGTCTCATTTATGTGTGTGTGTGTGTGTGTGTGTGTGTGTGTGTGTGTGTGTGTGTGTGTGTGTGTGTGTGTGTGTGTGTGTGTGTGTGTGTGTGTGTGTGTGTGTGTGTGTGTGTGTGTGTGTGTGCTTTCATGTGTTTAACTTGAATCTATTTGCTGCTGCCAGTTTCGCCTTGTCCAACGATATTTAACTAACAGTGGAGTAAATGTTTAATGTAGTCCACATGTAAGGTATGTAGGAAAACAAGGATTGATCTGAACAAAGTATCTCTTTTATCACAGAAGAAGAGCGGAAAGAGACAAAGCTCATTGTGAATTTCTCAAAATATGGAGGTCTGTGATAATGACCTGAGATACGAAAAATCACATTTTTGGCCAAGTTTCCTTTATCCCATACATTATAGCATAAGTGAAGAAAGAGGTACCACAGATACCACTGTCACATCTGAAGCTCATCAAGTTACCCCTTGTTTTCCCAAATTACGCTGACCTCATTGAGTGCTCGGAGTTTGCTATTCCGCCTCTCAATGACCACAAATAGAAATACATTAAAAATCCCATTAGCGATAACATCAGCCAATCACCAACAAGGAAATTACAGACACTTATCAACATAATTTAGATATATTGGTCATATTGCTTTCCATGACCAACAGAGTTTGCTCTCTGGTTAAGTGTCAGGTGGGAATACTAGTGAAAGCACTATTTAATGACTTTAATTTTGCTATTGATTGATTGATTGAAATAGTGCTACCATCTACTGTTCATAGGCAGATCTGTGCATGCTTGACTTAGTCCCAGTTGTTACTATTAAACCCTCTACATATTCAGAAAGAGAGCTGCCAGGAAGCATTATAAAAATAACTTTAATATGGAAAAGAACACCACACATCATGAATTGTGCAAATAATCAGCAGCAGACAGTGAAGTAAAACTACATATGCAGACATTGTTCCAGGATACAATTGCTGAGAATGCTTTTGAGAGTCGTGGTGTGAACTAGAGTAGTTGCAGATCAGACAGCTTGGAATGGCTAATAAAATACAAATTACCATAATGATGATACAGTGGCATCACCACAGTATGTTTCTAATTACAAAAGAATGCAAGGAATTATAAGCAGATGGCACTACTACAGCAGAACATAGTATATAATAGCTGTATCCCAATTCCATACTACTCTTTCTAAGCAGGATACCCAAATAAATAGTGGAATTTTGAGGCAGATACCAAGATTAATATTTGAGATTTTGTGATTAACAATTTTATTTAACATACAAAACTTACAATTCACAACATGAACACATTTAATATATATTTAATGTGTATATATATATATATATATATGCACAGAGATAAACCTTGTATAAACAGTAAAGTAACAGTAACCGAGACCTATGGCCTGTGGGATAAAGCTATCCTTGAGCCTGGTGGTGGGTAACCGTATGCTGCGGCATGTGTATCGGATGTTACTGTGTGTATATATATATATATATATATATATATATATACTACCGTCAAAAGTTTGGGGTCACCCAAACAATTTTGTGTTTTCCTGAAAAGTCACACTTATTCACCACCATACATTGTGAAATGAATAGAAAATAGAGTCAAGACATTGACAAGGTTAGAAATAATGATTTGTATTTGAAATAAGATTTTTTTACATCAAACTTTGCTTTCACAAAGAATCCTCCATTTGCAGCAATTACAGCATTGCAGACCTTTGGCATTCTAGCTGTAAATTTGTTGAGGTAATCTGGAGAAATTGCACCCCACGCTTCCAGAAGCAGCTCCCACAAGTTGGATTGGTTGGATGGGCACTTCTTGCGTACCATACGGTCAAGCTGCTCCCACAACAGCTCAATGGGGTTCAGATCTGTGACTGCGCTGGCCACTCCATTACCGATAGAATACCAGCTGCCTGCTTCTGCTCTAAATAGTTCTTGCACAATTTGGAGGTGTGTTTAGGGTCATTGTCCTGTTGTAGGATGAAATTGGCTCCAATCAAGCGCTGTCCACTGGGTATGGCATGGCGTTGCAAAATGGAGTGATAGCCTTCCTTATTCAGAATCCCTTTTACCCTGTACAAATCTCCCACCTTACCAGCACCAAAGCAACCCCAGACCATCATATTACCTCCACCATGCTTAACAGATGGCGTCAGGCATTCTTCCAGCATCTTTTCATTTGTTCTGCGTCTCACAAACGTTCTTCTTTGTGATCCAAACACCTCAAACTTGGATTCATCCGTCCACAACACTTTTTCCAGTCTTCCTCTGTCCAATGTCTGTGTTCTTTTGCCCATCTTAATCTTTTTCTTTTATTGGCCAGTCTCAGATATGGCTTTTCTTTGCCACTCTGCCCTGAAGCCCAGAATCAGCCGCCTCTTCACTGTACATGTTGACACTGGTGTTTTGCGGGTACTATTTAATGAAGATGCCAGTTGGGGACCTGTGAGGCGTCTGTTTCTCAAACTAGAGACTCTAATGTACTTATCTTCTTGCTCAGTTGTGCAACGGCCTCCCACTTCTTTTCTACTCTGGTTAGAGCCTGTTTGTGCTGTCCTCTGAAGGGAGTGGTACACACCGTTGTAGGAAATCTTCAATTTCTTAGCAATGTCTCGCATGGAATAGCCTTCATTTCTAAGGACAAGAATAGACTGTCGAGTTTCAGATGAAAGTTCTCTTTTTCTGGCCATTTTGAGCGTTTAATTGACCCCACAAATGTGATGCTCCAGAAACTCAATCTGCTCAAAGGAAGGTCAGTTTTGTAGCTTCTGTAACGACCTAAACTGTTTTCAGATGTGTGAACATGATTGCACAAGGGTTTTCTAATCATCAATTAGCCTTCTGAGCCAATGAGCAAACACATTGTACCATTAGAACACTGGAGTGATAGTTGCTGGAAATGGGCCTCTATACACCTATGTACATATTGCACCAAAAACCAGACATTTGCAGCTAGAATAGTCATTTACCACATTAGCAATGTATAGAGTGTATTTCTTCAAAGTTAAGACTAGTTCAAAGTTATCTTCATTGAAAAGTACAGTGCTTTTCCTTCAAAAATAAGGACATGTCAATGTGACCCCAAACTTTTGAACGGTAGTGTATATATATACTAGTACTTACACACAACGAGCACCAACGTAATATCAAAATGTCAATTCCTGCAAAAACGGTTTTATCTATTGCTCTACACTTTAGGATTGCCTAGCCCTTCCAGGCTTCCTACAGAAAGGACCTAATGAGGCAAAGCTGCACTGCACCATGCACTCTCCTCAATTAAGCTAGTGAGCAGCTGATCTACCCCCCACATCACTGGCAGAACCATAACAAAACACTATGAACTCATAAAGCCTACTGAACCGGCCAATGTCAAATAATAAAGTAACAAATAAACTAAAACAATAACCTACAACATTACACTGAAAGGATTAAGCAGACAAAACACAGTATTTGTTTTGGGAACAGGGCCTAGTAAAAGAGAGAAAGGAAGCCTTTTCACAGAATGGCTCAACTGATGTACATTGCTGGGATAAAGGCTGACATCTGGCATACATACCTCCTTCTGCTATCTCCCTTATGGTTACGATGGTTTTGATGGGTTTAGAGAAAGACCCTACTCCAGTGTGACAACATAAATTGCTTCAATAAATTTATCAATAACAGTATCCTATTTTTGCACACTATTGATTTATGCGGCCTAGCTACATCAATTCATACAAAAATGTAAAGCTTGTTGATTGAACAACAGAAGCTTAAGTCACCATTTCTGTTATTAAAAAAAGAAAAGTACTTGTCATTCATAATTTTCCCATTTAAGGATAATGGCATTTTACTGCACTTAGCTGATTTGAAGGGTAATTTAATTTTTTGTCAACCTAGACCCTATTTTCCTTTGTCTGATGGGAACAATCTTTGAAATTAGTCCAGTATTAAACAAGACCACTACACCACAGCAGCAAAACAAGCTACAATGTACCGTTAATGGGCAATTGAGCATCTCTTCAATTCAAGTCCACTAAAAATGCTTGTTTTGCCACTGAAATGTCTGACAACACTGTGGAAAAATCTCTATAGAGGTTGAGCTTTTGATAAATAGTAAGATCCTTTTTGTTTGACATTGAGACAGCCCGAAATTGTTATCGTCAAACCCACCAGATTCTGTATCGGTGCCGTCGGTGATCAGGCCAATGACGATCATGTTGTCAGCAAACGTAATGATGGTGTTGGAGCTGTGTGTGGCCATACTATCATACATGAGCAGGGAGCACAGGAGAAGGTTACATGCAGCCCCTGGGGGACTCCAGTGTTGAAACTCAGGGTGGAGAATGTGGTAGAGCCTATCTATATAGCCATGTTAGGATCTCAGCTTAGGATCCAATCACAGAGGTTGCCAGAATATCCACACGCTGCGGAGGGTCTGGCCAGTCCACATTGTAGCATGAGAGCAAAACGTGCACTGTTTATTGGCATTTCTTTAAACCAATCACAATCGTCATGGGTGCTGCTAAGCTATGCAGGAGCCGCTGTGAAATAACCGTGCAAGAGAAAACTCAGATTGGACAGATAGTCTAGCTAGCTGTCTGGATTTACCCTGCAGAGATCTGAGGAGCAGTTAACCACAGTCCTCATAAATCCACTGAAATTTAAAAATTCAACACATAGAAAGAGGAAAGAAAGACGTGCAAAACATACATGCATCCAGCGGAATTTCTTGCGGCACCAGAGCAATGTATTTTATGCAACTAACTAAGTCCAATAAGTTGACATCGCGTGAATAATGTTTTGTGCTCTGTCCCCCACACACTGCATGGATGTATGGCGAGATTAATGTTCTGTTTGTTTCTATATTTATATTGTACATGCTCATGTTCACTTCTCTTCAACCAATTCTAAAGTTATTTGTTAATATAATGTGCAGTAAATGCAGCAGTGAGTCACTGTGTCACTGTCATTGTTAATACTTCATCTTATAGACCTCCTCTGCTCTATTTGAACTGAAGGTTTCTTCATATTCTCATATCATATTAATTAGCTTTAAAGTGTTGCTTTGGACTATTTAAGCTGGACAGTGATATCCCCATAGATTAGATGTGACCTTTTTTCTTATTCTTCTCTTTGATTTACAGCTTTCAGTTCTTCAACTCTGAGGCTAAACTGCCCTCTGGAATAAGACATGCAAGCAAATATTGTTTTCATTATATGCTCTTCATTATTTTTGGACTCTATGAAGGGACTTTAATATGTGGCTGTTTATCAAAGTCACAATTATTTGAGTGCATCCAGATGTGTGTGTGTGTGTGTGTGGGTGGGTGCCAGGAAATGATCCAGGTGACACATGGACATTTTGGAATTATTCAGGAGGATGTATGGCTCTAAATAAATTCAGCTTCCTTAGTTTCCAAAGCTCCATTCTCAGTCCTCTTGGGGTGGAGTGGCTTACTAGATAGTAGGTAATATACCTAACAGATTAGTTTTGTATTGCACTCATGTTTTAGTTTTGAATAATGCTATAAATAATCTCTCTTTAAGTAAGTAATTGTCTCTCCTCTGCCCTTCTACCCACTGTCCAGGTTCGAAAGCAGCAGCGGTGGAGTTTTCTAACAGCATGTATGACCAGAGTTCTCCCATCAGTGCTGGTCCTCTGCAGGTCGTTCAGTTAGCTGAGGACCTCAAACTTGCCTTGGAGCTCCAACCCAACCAGGACCAGAGAGACAGTCTCAGAGCACAATTACCTACAGAAACAGCACATATTCTCATAGATTGGCTACAGAGTGGAACTGTGAGTACATTGTGTGCTATGCTTCAAATCCAATGTTGTCTTATTTGTAGTCTTAAGATACAATTTGTTTTCTGCATTGTAGTGTCCAAAATCTAAATGCAGCCACTTCAACTGCAAATGTCACACTAAATGTATTTACATCACATCATCATAATGTGTTCATGTAGTGTTTTGTCCTTTTTGAGCAGTCAAAAAGAATGTAATTCCAGTTTGTGTAACATTATTTCAGCATGATTGATTATCTGGGCTTTTTTGATGTTGTAGATTCTGGTTGGATAATTTTTTTCATGCTTTTCAAGCATGAGGAACTGTGTCTTTATTCTCTTGAAACATTGTGTTTTTTTTGTTTTCTCTAGCTGCAGATTCTGTTTGCACTCTCAGTGAACCACAGTTCTCTTAAAGAGTTTGCCTGTATTTGTAATCCAGACACACCTAATCTTGTTATCAATGAAGTTTTTAAATGGCAATTTAAAAAACTTGGCTTACTTGTTAAATATGTGGCCTTAAGAATGTGGTTTTTTTCTTCCGTTTTCTATAATTTTCCCTGAAGCCTAATGAGGCTAATAATAATTTATTCTGATGCGGTTTAAAACCACTCTTGGAAACATTTAGAAACCTAATAAATTCAGAAACCTAATAAATGCATTATGTTACTACAGTAGTAAGTATTTTTGTGTAGTACAACTCTGCCTGGAGTTGCCTGGATTGTTTTTGAAATCACATCTGAGCATATTATAAAAAGACAAAACAATGCAGGTGTGCCTTAACAAATACCCACCTCATTAGCTTATAAGATAAGATTGTGGATGGTCTTTTGAGAGCTTTGTATAACCCCATACTGACCAAGAGAAAAATGTTTAATTGGCTTTTAAGATGCTCAAGTCCCTAGGCACCCACAGAGTGTGCACCTTTGCCCTGTTTACTCATTAAGGGGCAGTAATAACTGTTCACAGTTAAAAGAAGTTATTGTTATTAGTTTTGCAAATATTTTGTTTGTTTTTGTTATTGGACAAATAGAAATGTTGACTTGATGATGGTGCTACTGTAGGCGAACATTTGTAGGATCACCAAAGTGATTACAATCCATCCTAAGGGGAACATATGACGTTGACAGAGTCTGAGAAATGAGTCAGATGTGCAACTGACATACTAACCATAACAACCAGCTGTTTTATCTTGAAAGACTTCTTCTAGCAGGAAATATTTATGTTTGCAGTGCACAATGTTTTTTTCTTCTTTCAAGACAATAGAAAAGAGAGGCTGGACTCGTGTACATTAAGCAGTAATTAGAGCAGGAGGCTGGTTTCAGGGTGTGGTGGTTCAGTATCACAAACAAAAATTTGCTTTTATAACTACATTTATCTACACCTCTAAGGTGACATTCTAGGCTCACAGAAATTCAGCTTTGTGGGTTAGAGAGAGAGGAGAGGAATTTAGCTGCTGTGTTACAGAACAGCTATTCTCTGCTGCAGTAGGTTGGCATGTCTCTGTGAGGATGAACTTGGGGCTTATTTGGTCTTTGTCCCAGTCTTACACCAGTCTCTTCATCTGTTTGCAAGTCTTTTTACTTCATTTTTTTGAAGAAGAATAGAAATACAACAAATATAGAATAAACAGGTGGTCACCTATGCAGTCATACAAATATTAGCCCCTCTTCCCAGACAAAAAACCCACTAACAAAAAAAACACCACTAACATCTGGCTTTTTTGTCTTTAGTTCGAAAAGGAGAAATTACTCTGCAATTGTCATTAGTAGTATTTTCTTAGCTCTAATTGGCAGTAGTGGAAAAATGGGTGGACACACTCATTTTTGCCCTTTTTTCAGCCTGATGCTATGACCCACATTGTCCATTCGTCTTCACAGGCCAAGCAGTTCGCCTCTTCCCATACAACCCATTCACATACACCAATGGTTGCAGAGTAGTCTCGCTTTGACACACTTTTCTTCACAGTACTGAGGAGGATGGTCTGGCTAGTCCACACAGCATACCTGAATGGTACCTGTTAAACCAATCACAATCATCATGGGTGGCGCTAAACAACGGACAGAGCTATGGTTCCACTGCAAAAAGCCTCAGGAAGGAACTTGTTTTTTTCTTTTTAACAGAACTCAGATTGGAGCAGTTAACCATAGTTCTCATAAAACGACTAGAGTTTAAAATTCCTTTGAAATTCAGTTGGCAAAGGAGCAATCCCAGAAGTGGAACGCTTTGGATATAGACTAGTTGCGGAGATGCCGTGCAAGGTGCTGGCCCACTACATGACGTGGGCCTGTTGCTGCTCCTCAGTCAGAAGTGACAGAGAGGCGACTGTGGCAGCCGCAAGAGAGGAAGCCCTCACGCTCACCAGACAATACTGGCATCTCTCTTCTGCAGAAAGTCACTACATTTGTCTTTAAGGGGGTCTAAAAAGTCTGTCTTTCATTTTTTAAAATAATTAATGTTAAATAAAATGCTGTGTCTCTGTAACTGTAGTTCTCCCTGACTTGATGTTACATGTCCGGATTAATCTGCAAGGGGTCCCTCATAGTGCCAGACCCACATATTCTGCAGTTCTCCTCAATTCTACGGAGTGCCTCAGCATCTTTCAGCTGATTTTATTGGTTAAACAGCAGCAACTTTACTGTTTTGGTTCACTCTGACCAAACTTGTTTCATAAGCAGCAGGTAGCCATTTTCTGTAAACACCAACACTTTAAGCAACTAGCTTGTCTACATCCAACACATTCCACTTCCGGATTGCTCCGTTGCCAAAATTCTGCCAGATTTGACTTTTTCAGCCAGATGTCCGTTGCCTTCCGTTTTGTTTGTGTTGGAATTTTTAACTCCGGTGGATTTATGAGGACTATGGTGAACTGCTCCTCAGATCTCTACAGTGTCCAGTTTGTGTTTTCTGTTGCAGGACTAAAACTTTTAGTGATACAAATGAATGTACACGTTCCACCAAAACAAGTTCCTTCCCGAGGCTATTTTGCAGCAGCACCGTGTCTTTTCCCAGTGCTTAGCGCATGATGATTGTGATTGGTTTAAAGAAATGCCGATAAACCAGAGCAATTTTTTCTCCCATATCGGAATGCTGTGTGGACTAGCCAGAAGGTCTTGCAAAGCGACTAGCGACTAGCTGGTGAAAACATCTCAACTTCATAGTGATATGTGTGTCAGTGTTGTGTATACAGCTTGTTTCTGTGGCCAATGCTTAAATCAAATTACACACAACCCATTGCTACACCGTAAACAGAGGGAACTCAGTTTTGGTGTAGCATTAAAGGCTACATGTGAAAGCTCTTATTGTCATCACATTAATTTTGTAAGATCTTATACAGAATTGTAAACCTGGATTTAGTGATTCTTTACATACATTATACCAAGTTGGAAATAAGCTGAAAGCAGTAAGATTTGATCCTGACATGTCAACAGTCACCATGTTTTCATTGCTATCAAGGGAGAGGTTTGGGACGGGTTCCATTAAGTATTCCTCAGAGACACTATTACAACTCGACTATGATCAACTTCCTGCACTGAGCTGCCTCCCTCACTCCCTCTGTCTGTCCTGTGTTGCCTCTCAACCGTTAACTGTATACCTCATCCCTCAGTATGTTACATCTCTCTCTCTCTTATCCTATCACTGTCTTTCTTTTTCACTGCATAATGCCACTCTCCCCTCTCATTGCTACTCTGCATGTTTGGACACCCTCCTTCAACTTTCTGACATGAGTCTGTTTGTAAATTGGGTATGTCAGGCGCTCTGGTAAGAGGATTGCATTGCTCAAGACTGTTAAGGTAAAGTCAAACTGAATTCTAAATGTTTTGGGGTTTTTAGCCATTTTGTGACCTCATGACTGAAGTTCATTATTCATTCATTCGTTCATTATTTTTGCTATATATTAATCAGTCAGAAGGTCTTTTTCTGTTTTCTGCTGAAATCACTGACATACTGTACAGCTGCTTTCTGTTGAGATTGGTGCTGTTGCTGAGTGCTGTTTTCAGTTCAAAAGCAGCAAGTTTTTTTACAGTGATTGAAATGGTTGAGACTGAAAGGGAAGCAGATCTTGGATCCAGTTGCAACTTTTTTGAGCTCCTATTGTTTCTTTTTGTTTCACATCACAGTGAAGTCTCACGTATCATTAATATTAAACCTCAGAAGGATTATTAATTAGTTATTTAAAGTGTAGTGAATCTAAAGTAATACAATGTATTTTGAAACCGACTTTAAACAGAGCTTTACAATTTAGGATCAAATTAAACGATGGATGGATGCTCCAATATAAAAAAATCTAATGTAAAGAGTGATGAAATCCATTTTAAAAAAGTTTATAAATGTGCCTTTGATTGACATTTAACACAACGCACTGTAGCCTACAAAAATAAAAACACAATAAGTGATCTTGGTGTGACAATGCCACATCACAGGATAATCGTTGCCCTTTCTTCCTGTCTAGTGTCTGGGTAGAGTCTCAAGTGGCAGGAAACAAGACATGATTTAATCATATATTTTTCCCTATGGAGAAATCATCAAGAAACATGTTTTAGTGCCCTTGTTACCATGTAAGGGGATCTATTGGCATAAATGGAACATGATATTATTATGTTTTCATTAGCATATAGTATGATCTCCGGAATTCTGTTTTTGTTAGCTTAGATTGAGCCCTTCATATCTACATAATAATAATATTAATAATAATAATAATAACTTTGATTTATATAGCGTATTTCAAGAAACCCAAGGACGCTTTACAGAATTACTGTGGCTAAGCTAAAGGAGGTTATATGCTGTGGTAAACAGTGTTTCAGGAGTTTTTTAAACATGTCCAGGGATGTAGCATTTCAGCTATCTGCAGCCAGGGAGGGTGTTCCAGAGGGATGGGGTTGCAACACTAACTCCGGATTTCCACCAACTGCGGAACGGCTGCGGATCAGCTCCACTGCGTGTAGGCTCCGTGCTCCGCCGTCCGTCAATAACCACCAGGTCCGGATTTGTTGCGGAACGGCTGCAGCTGTGACTGACAGCTGAAGTCACAAGGACCCACAAAACCAACAACAGTTTGTTTCCATCCAGAGGAGTAGAGGGAAAACAACTGTGTGCAGTGTTTTCAAGGTCTAGTGCAGAGAAATATGATCCGCCGTGAGCACGGCCTATTTTATTTTTAAAATGAACTGGATGTTTTATTTTGTTTCTGTGTTCAACTTCCAGTCCTGCACTATCTGCCGTGTGCCTAAGTGCTGCGGAGCTCCCGGCATCCGGCAAAATAGAAGCTCTGCGTTTCTGCTCTGGAGGGCTGCGGATCGCTGGAGCTGGGAAGGAGTTGGAACGCAGCCCTTCCGCAGTCAGTGAAAATACACGCATTGACGTAAATGGAAACCTAATGACTCTGCTGCCGTTCTGGAGCGGATCCACAGCCTTTCCGCAACCGGTGGAATTTGGGTGTAAAGGCTCTGTCTCCAAAGGTAGAGTCTGGTTTGAGAGCATGCCAGCATCTGAGAACCGCAGGTTTTGCGGTGGCGTGTATGGATGGAGGAGGTTGGAGAGGTCCAGTGGGGACAGGGCATGGAGGGATTTGTAGGTGAGAAGGAGGATTTTATATTTGATGCAGGAATTAATTGGGAGCCACTAAAGGTGGATGAGGGTTTGGGTGATGTGCTGCCAGGTCTTGATGTGGGTGAGGACCCTGGCAGCGGAGTTTTGAACATAGGAACCCCTGATAGGACTCCATTGCAACAGTCCAGATGGGAGGTACTTAGGTAGTGGTTCCTCTGCCACAAAGCCATATTGCACCTCCAGATTTTAACAGTAACTCAGAACGGTAAACCAAACACTGGCTCTAGAGAGAACCTTTTGTTTTTTTTAGATTACCTGAAGGCCACTATACACACTTGGAAAGGGAGGACTGAGGAAAGGGGTGTTCAGGTGGTTTCAATCTGCAACCTCACCACTAGATGCCACTAAATCTTACATACTGGCACTTTTACACACTTCTAGTTTCTGCCCAGAGAACGTACAATTACTGTTATTGCTGTTATTTTAAAACCTGAAGGATCCTCTTATACTATTTCCTTTTTAAATCCTCACCCCATTGTCTCACATGTTTACTGCAGACTCTGCAACCAAATTTAGTGACACTTTTTCCAATTGTTCTAATCCCATGTCAACACTTCAATAACATCCAGATGATGTATTAACTGCAGCATAGGTTTCAACTTGTGTCTAACTAAATGTGGCAGCTCCCAAGATCCAAGTAAACCGTGTTATTTTACACATCAACAGTAACCCTTCATACTGCAAAACGGACACTGCTCTGTACAGTATATGCTACATTAAGTATCTGCGTATGTGCAGTTGATGCCTTTTAGATATGTACAGTCCATGTGATCATACTTTTAGGTGTGCTCATACTTTTTGGGCGCTGTCCTAAATGACCAGATGACGAAATCTACTTCAGAGAAACCCCCTGTAGCTCTGTAAATGTGGAATTATTATTTGGTCTTGTCAGTGTACAGTACAGTATCAAACACAACACAGTTTCAGTTTTAAGTATAGATACAGACACACAGACACACACACAGAGACACAGAAAGCCACATACATGCCCATAAACTTATGGAAATTTTTTTTTTGAAGACGCTTAGCTCATAATAGCTCATAATCTACCGAGCAGTGCATGTATTGAGATTTTGTCTTGGTTAGTTGGTTGTTGTTGTTGTTGTTGTTGTGTGTTGTTGTTGTTAGGGTGTGTGTGCGTGCATAAATCGTTGACATTGTTATGGTGAACGTTTCTGTAAAATACACATGAAATGGAAACCTTAGTCAATGGGTTTAAACATGAAGATGATCAGACTCAGAAAGACGGACAGATGGTGGGGAAAGAGCGAGGTAAAGAGAGATGGAGTAAGAGGGAGTCTAACTTTTTTGTAGTGTCCCGTCCGGCACTATGACTGTAACTTATTTAAAAGAGAGCACAAGCCAGGGGGAGAGATCCGGTGTGGATTGGGTTTGTGCTGACATTACAGCCTGTTGCTGCTTTGTTTGCATGTCAGACAACAGATGCTCTTAGTTTAGTTTAGTGTGTGTGTGTGTGTGTGTGTGTGTGTGTGTGCGTGTGTGTGTGTGTGTGTGTGTGTGTGTGTGTGAGAGAGAGAGAGAGAGAGAGAGAGAGTGTTCTGTCAAAAATGGGCCAAGACTCAAACACAAACAGATGACAGAGAAAGAAAAAAAAACGACAAACCCTCCTACCACTCCCGTCCTTTCTGGGCTCGCCCATTTGGCTGTCAGATGGACCTCAGCAGGAAAAGAGAAGAAAGAAAATGAAAAAAAGAGTAAGAGAAATAGACAAGTGATAAAGGAGGAGAAGAGAAAAAAACAGCTCTAGAACAGATAAAAAGAACGGGGTGTGGAGGAGGCAGGAAGTCTGAGAAAGGAAAGATAAGTGGAAAAGTAGAGAGAACAAAGTCTGGAGAAAGTAGGGAAAGAAAGAGAAAAAACAGAAAGGAAAGAGAGAAGTGCTGGAGGAGGAGGGGGACAAAACGGGGGAGTTGTTCCACTCAGACATCAGAGATCGTAAAATGCCCTCCTCCACAGCTGTGAACAGCACAGTCACACACACATTCACACACACTTACATGACATTGCTCACATGCTATAGAAGTCTGCTAACTCAAGAATCCACTCTTACTTTGTCCTGTCTGTGGGCTGTGCTTCCACACGCACACACAAAAACACAGAGGAAACAAGCAGGGCAGCAATGGGCTGGGAGCATGGAGACTCCCATTGACTTCTACAGGCACTTCTCCTGGCTCAAAAAGGTGAGCATTTAGGTTTCATTTGACTTTTTCATCTTTAATTTTTCATTTTGTTTCGTAATTGATGTCTCTGTTCCCTGATGTATGCCTTGAAGGAGTATTTTCCAGTATTTTCTTTGGAAAAAAGAGAAGAGCTAAGAAAAGAGGAAAAAGAAAGTATTGTTCCAGCTCTGATGCATTTCTTACTGTGTATATCCAAGCAACATACTGATTTTTGATGTAATTCCCTGTGCTGCATCTTAACTTGTGGTATATGTGTGTGTGTGTGTGTGTGTGTGTGTGTGTGTGTGTGTGTGTGTGTGTGTGTGTGTGTGTGTGTGTGTGTGTGTGTGTGTGTGTGTGTGTGTGTGTGTGTGTGTGTGTGTGTGTGTGTGTGTGTGTGTGTGTGTGTGTGTGTGTGTGTGTGTGTGTGTGTGTGTGTGTGTGTGTGTGCGTAGGCATGCCTCACAAGGACTGTGTTATCAGATTAGAAGTGTTATCCATCAGCTGACTGTTGTTAACAAAGCAGTGTCTGATACTGCTGGATTCAATCAGACAGGGATTTTAGATTTTAGAGATAGTTGGGTTGTCAGGACATGGGGTTTCAAGAAAAGAGTCTTGAGTTTGGTTTGGGTTTGGTGTCATCTTGGAGTCATATAAGGAGATCATTGTAGATATAGATCAGCCCTACCAAGTCTGTTCTTTTGTCAGATGCCATTATAGTGGGCTTGGAATATTTAGCGCTAACACCTTAAAACCTATGCTGATTTATTTTTCATTTCTATTTTTGTTAGCATTATATAGTAACCTTTAAAGTAACCTTCACAAACCTTTCAAAGGGATATACTTTAAAACCACAATTCAAGCTAGGCATCTCACAGACAAGTAAAAAATATAATTTATCATGCAGTGAATTTAAAAAAAGCATTGTAGAGCTAACCTCAACTTACAGTAAGGTTTCTCTGAATGATATATTCTATGAATTTACAAAAATCCATTACTGCAGGTTGCATTATTTGTCTCTTTAATTGGCTTCTTCAGTTGGTAATACAATGAGTAAACGATGTACATCCACATTTGGACCTGCACATTTTGCCTTATTCATGTCATGCTGCATTCTGGGTTTGAAGGAACTAGGGCTGCACAATTATGACCAAAATGATGATCACGATTGTTTTGATCAATAATGAGATCACAATTAATTATCACGATTATTTGTTGATTTGAACCAAAACAAATAAGCTATTTATAACTGCTTTCACATCCACATTATGCTACACTACTCGTATGTTGAAGTTGTATGTTGTACATACAGTACATACAGCTGCAACACATTATCTGAAATAGATAGCCTAGGATATATATATATATATATATATATATATATATATATATATATATATATGTATATATATATATATATATATATATGTATATATATATATGTGTGTGTGTGTGTGTGTGTGTGTATATATATATATATGTATGTATGTATGTATGTATATGTGTGTGTGTGTATATGTAAATCTCTGAGAAAGCTTCTTCACTTGTTTTCAACAATAACCGATTAAAAAGCTAGGGAGCGAGGGGAGTGCAATGGACGTATTCTAGGCTACACAGAGTGACTGCTGACTCATTATGAATGGGTCCAGCACGGGTCGAATGGCGGGTCAGCAGAGTTACACACGTTGTGTGTATGTATTGTTGCTGGTGCATTTTTATGAAATATGATATTCTGGCCATGGGTCACATCTCTCGCCCAGGTCCAGCAGGCTCCGTCTCACATGCTCCTACTCTACATACTGAAGTTAGTTGCATTCAATAACTTCTTCTGTGTTTTTCACCATGGCCGCCACAACACATGGAAACACTGATACAAATACAGGTTTCCCTCTCATGCTTAACAATATACAGCTGTGTTAATAACAATTAAAACTGTGGACAAATGTTAGAAGTGTGGACCGCCGCTGTGTTTCTCGATGTTGCTAGGAGCCGTGTGTGAGTGAATGGGGGCGGGGCTGTGTGAGAGTAAGAGGAGAGAGAGTAGAGGAGAGATCCAAACACAGGCACGGCTTTACAGAAGAAATGGGTCATGTAACGCAAAATTAAACCATATCTAAATAAACAACCTTGCTTCGTTCGTGGAGAGGCAGCGTATGCGAGGACGTTAGGTGCACCTGTGTGACCTAGGAAAAGAGCTCACAGGGCTCTAGGGTGTGACTAACAGACACTAACTAGCACCCTAGAGCCCTGTGAGCTAACAGACACAAACTAGCACTGGTCACTGCTGTTGTCTGATAAACAAGACAGACGGGAAATGTTGCGTCAGAACAACTCTGACTGGCACATGATCAGAACTTACCTAGATTAAATTGGCTTTGCAACAAAACCCGGAGTGTTCTAACGGAATGACGCATTTAAAATATCGCTCGATCGTATACATAAGAATACATATACACAGAATACATATACATAGTAAAGTAGTGTTAATAAAGTGTTTGGCTGGTGCTCTTTGTGCATTTATTATTTTCTTATAAAACCGAGTTAGGCAAACCTAAAAAGCAGTGCTTCCAAATCCTGTGACCCGCTGTCTATTTTTGGACAGCCGGTTCCCACTCGCAGCAATGTTAGAAAATGCCTATTTTCTGTGTGGCCGTGGTAAGCTCAGTTGGTAGAGCAGGTACACGTGTGTGTATATATATATATATAAACCCCTAAATGTGATAAACCTCAAAACCTCTTCTGCCCCCATATCTTTTTCACTCTCTTGTCTCCTTCCATACCCACACAGTTCACCAGGCGATGACAGATAGTAGCAGACTGGCCTGGTTTCCTTTATCAGCGCCTTAAAGTGCTCTGACTATTTCCCTGAAATGGCCCTGCTTCTGTAGTCTGATGCTAATATCTGTGATTACAGTACATTTTAAATACTTCCTGGTTTCTCCCACTTGAGTAAAAAACCAAACATCATACTGTAACAGTACTTATAAACCTAAATATTAGGAGTTAAGGGAGACATTCAGACGCCTCACACTGCCATTTTTGCTATACCTTTGATTTTTTGATAATCTAAATGGTTTCAGTAAAGCAAAAAGTCTTTTGATCTTACACATCTTTTCCCCACGTTTCCTTGTCTCTTTGTTTAGTTTAACGTACTGTGTGTTAATATGTTTAATGTGTTAGGTTGCCCAGTCTGTATACAGTACATCTTCTGAACTCACTGACATCAGCTGCAGACATATCTGCAAGGATTACATCCTGGTTTAGACTTTTCTTTCTTTCTGTGTTCTAAGACAGTCAGAGAGAGATGTATGAATTACTCCCAACATGTTTTACATTGTGTAGAGGCTAACAAGCTAAAGCTGCATCTTCCAATAGGACTTTTATGTTAAATGTAATGCAGTATGTTAATGAAAATGCTACCATGGTGCTTGTGCTCCTTATTTTTGGTTAGCTGTTAGTTCTGTTGGTCTTGTACTTTAAGCTTCTTTTAAGTTATTGTTCCGTGGGTAGCATCAGATAAGAGTTTCAGCTCAAAGCCTTAAATGCAGATGTTTACATTCTCCTCTTCAAAACTAGGTCATCATCATGATAGCAGGAACCGCCACTTACAAGCAATTACATCTACACTGAGCACGTACTTTAAGTTCCAAGCTTTTTGTATCCTTGTATCTGGACTGTCAAACCATTTTAGGCAGCGTGTTTTGACCATAGTTTTGACCGCTGTGGGGTGGACTGTAGACACAGATGAATGTTACACATTAAAGTATTGATTACTGTAAACAAGTAATGGTTGAGGTGATTGGTAGCTGCCATTTTACACCAGCTTTATTGTTACTAGTTACAATTATTTCTTAAAATCTCTGTCCCCCATATTTCTTGCCACCAGTGCTTTTGGCCACTAAGCAGGAACAACCTGTAAACACAACACTTCCATATTATCACCTTATAAAGTTGGTTGGCTAACTTGTATGGAACAACATTAGCATCCATTTAGAATTGTATTTATAGGCAACTGATGAATATAAGTCCAATATTCATATTTTAAGCTTGGTTTTGGGCTCTGCCAACCCCTGAGTGAAATATGTGGCTTAGCTACTAAATGCTCCACTGTGTTCACTAGCTAGTCTAAATTTGTCTGTGTGCTGTTTGGTGCTAGGCGGGTACTACCTAGTTGGTTTATCCAAGTTTTCTTGCTGAAAACAGCTGCTTGCTAAATTTCAGTTATAATTTAAGTTATTTAAAGGCTAGGACCGCTTAGATCTTCTTGAGATACTGTACATTATGGTGGTCTTTTGCAAAAGCAAATAATTAATTCCCCTTGGCATCAATCTAGTGTAGCTAATGAATTTATGTGGTCAGTGAATTTTACTGGTCTTATTTATTTTGGTAAAATGTGTAGCATATAAAAGCTACTTATAATTCCTTCTGTGTAAGGGAAAAGCCCCTAAGATACAATTTGTTGTTATAGCATTTCAGTTAAAATGGTGGAACCTTCTTAAAGCTTTAGTGCATAACCTTTTATGTTAACCTTCTGACACTGTTCCGGTCAAAAATTACCAATTTACACATTCTTTGTACCATAAATCTGGCATTTTTCATCTGATTGCCTCAAGAACTTGTGATATACTTTACAAAAGGCATTTGAACACATAAAATTAATGACTACTTTCTTTCTTTTATTCAACTTGGTCACACTTTTGAATGATCGCCAAAGGAAATGAATGGGAATGAGTATCATTTTTATCCAGCTTGTACACCCACTCTCTCGCTCTCTCTCTCTCTCTCTCTCTCTCTCTCTCTCTCTCTCTCTCTCTCTCTCTCTCTCTCTCACACACACACACAGTTAATGTTGTCTTGTTGCCACTTGTGCATGTGAACCACCAATGTTCACACACACACACACACACACACACACACACACACACACACACACACACACAGAAACACCACACACACACATGTACACACACACACACACACACGCACACACACACACGTACACCCAATCACACACATTGGGTTAGGGTTATTGGTATTTATGTTAAAATAAGAGCATTTAAAACTGTCTAGTCAAATTTGACCTCAAACAGTAAATTAAGGGGGTTAAAGGTTAATGAACGTCCATTACATTCAAGCCCTTGCCAAATGAGTTGCTACAAAGCTAATTAACACTGTCAGCTCCACACAACTCTCTCAGTATTACTCAGTATGGCTATTTTCAGAAGATCGTGTTGTAGAGTGAAGATAATTACCTCTTCTGAATCCATCATGTTTTTTTTAATCCTCCGTGTCCTACTTGGCTACCAGCAACTACCTGGAGGGGGCTTGCGCGATCACTGAAAGCTGGGGATGCGGCACCGATTTCACTATTAACTGCGCTTTAAAACATCACGGTTAATTAATCGTAAAGGCTCCGCTATACAGAGTGTTAACTGACTGCAAGTTATGTGTAGCAGTGTGTGCAGTTCTTATTAAACCTCCTTGACAACATAAACATTTGCATTTGCGCACACATGGCACATCAGACGCTGGTCCGGTCACCTCAAATATTGACTGTCAGAGTGACAGTGGCTCCCCGTGGTGGGATAACTTCTGCAATTTTTGATGTTACATCAAGTTAGCAAACACCAGGAAAACAGAGCAAACGTCAGCCTGTTTAATGATAACAGTTACATTACAGTTAACAGCTAACAAGTCAGAAGACGACGCGTGTACAGTGAGTGCACTAATGATAACAAGGCAAAACTCTGCAACAGCTCAAACATGTCACTGACGTTACCACTAAACGTTAGGCCCGCTTACTCCTTTTCATCCCCTATTGGAGATAAGGCTGCAAAGAGATCGCTCCATCACATTTATTCATTTGCTGTTACTGTGTTATTTCTGTTTCAAATGGCAGCAATCAAATGACACATTACAATCTAAAATGTTAATGCGATTTCATACATTAGCAGTGAAGTTAATTAATGCATAATAATTGTGATAATCGTGAAACCATGATTTATTTTTCAGACTACAATCGTATCAACAAAATCTATAATCCTAGCGCCAACAGTGATGTTGTCATTACTTAGAATTCCTCATGGGGTCGACAGAAAGTATGCACTATAGCTTTAAAGCACCTAGACCGCTACCAGCAGCCTTAAATATTTGTGCTCTGGTTTGTGTGGTAGAGCTGTTCTCAGCTTGCTTGAAATCTTTTAACATCATACAATACTGTATTTGTAATTAATCTTGATAAATGTAGTTCTAATTAAACTGAGGATTTTTGAGCATAATGTATGTGAAGGGACTGTTCCGTTCCTCAGCTTGGAAGCTGACAGAAGCAGAAACATCTTATCAGGTCCAGACTTCATAGCTGGATAATACTGTTTTCCTCACTCTCAGTTTCCCAGCAGCAGCAGCAGGCTGAGCAGTTAAAGAGTCAGCAACCCTGGACACAGACAGTCAAAGACAGGATAATCTGACCCTTTAGTGAGAAATGGAAACTGTACTGACTACATCATTTAAGCCTTACATCATTTAAAGTTTGAGTTGGGGAACATGCATTCAACTATAACCTTAAAAGAGCTTAAAAGAGCAAAAGAGCTTATGAAGAAGGAAAGATCTCTTTCACATTGCGTAAAACATATTACTAAGGATTTCTATTTCTAGACAAAGCCTGATACATCCCTTTCAGGAGACCCATCTGTTAAACTCCTAATGTTCGCTGACGACACAACGGTCATCGGCCTCATCCGGGACGGTGATGAGTCGGCCTACAGACGGGAGGTGGATCAGCTGGCTCTCTGGTGCAGTCAGAATAACCTTGAGCTCAACACACTCAAAACTGTGGAGATGATCGTGGACTTCATTAAGAGACCCCCCACTCCTCCCCCCATCACCATACTCAACAGCCCTGTGTCTGCTGTGGAATCCTTTAGGTTTCTGGGATCCACTATATCCCAGGACCTGAAGTCTTTTTTATTTATTCATCATTCTCATTTCCTATTTCAGAACTGTTCATACTGTTCATACTGTTCATATTGTAATATAATAACAAAATACTATTTATCCCAGTATCCTTTGCACTATGCTCCACATTTAAATAATTTTATTGAACTCATTGCACTCATGCCTCTATATTGTTTCTGTTTATAGTATGTATATATTGTGTATATATTAGTGTGTATATTTTGTTTTGGTTGTTTTGTATGTGTAAGCACAGTGTGAGTAACAATGTTCCAAAGAAAAATTCCTTGTATGTGTCCTCATACCTGGTAAATAAAGCTGATTCTGATTCTGATGATTCTGATTCTCCAAAATGAGAATCAGAATCATTTTTTTTTTTTTTATTAGCATCAAAAGTTGTCAGAGATGGGAATGATATGGTCCTGTAAAAAATTATTAATTTCTATAAATAGGAGTCAGATAAGTCAGATGATCTTTCCTAACTCTTCATCATGTGCTTTGTTGTTTCTGAATTGCAACAGCATCAGCTTCTTGTGCACAGACCAATCCTGTTCATGATGCCTGCATCAGTGTTAACATGCAATTAATATGGAGCTTACATCTATAGTACTCTCATTCTTATGTTCACAATTTTCACTTTATATAACATAGTGTGTGTGATGTATGATCTGACAGAGGTGTCCGTAATTTTTTGGGAAAATCTGGGACAGCACAGCTTTCTTTTACAGCCACAGGTCCCTATAAAAAGTATTCACTTCCCGTCATATTTTTTGTGGTTTAATGTTTTAGAACCTGAAATTAATATTATGTTTTTTAAGATGAAATGCTTATTAATATGGCTTACCCTTTAATACTTAAGTGAAAACAGATCCCTACAAAGTGATACCTACAATGTATCTCTACAATGATAACATACGTTTAGAAGTTTTTCCTCGCCACTGTCTGTTGCTTGCTCTGGAAGAAACTAGTAGAACTGTTGGGTCCTTGTAAATAATGGAGTGTGGTCTAGACCTGCTCTATCTGTAAAATGTCTCGAGATAACTCTTGTTATGAATTGATAGTATAAATAAAATTGAATTGAAAATTGAATCAAATATTTAACTAGAAAATGCATTTCCTGCAGAAAATGCAATGCTGAATAGCTAAATTGCTAAAGCTAAACCGGATTAATAGCTTAAATTCATAAGAAATAGTTTGAGTAGTGAGAATAGTGGGAATGGTTTTATGTTTTTAGTATGAATTTCATTGACAAGTTGAATAACACCACTAATGGTAAAAAGATGTGGAATAATTAAAGGTTTTTCAAAACCTAATGCTAAAGCTAAACTGGATTGGTGGTTAAAAATGTGTGAAGAAGGTATTGTAAGAAATGTGGAAAAGTGATAATTGTTCTAATAATATGACATCTTTAAAAGTTTAATAATTGCCATATTGTATGAAAGGTGTAGGTGTTACAACAGTGGCACAGCAGTGGCAAGCGAGCGATATTCATTCGGCACACATAGCGGCACCAGAGTGGTAAATGTCCGCAGACTGCAGTTCAGTTCGGATGCTGCGTCTTTGTTTTTTCTTTCTCTGCCTATTTTAAAATGAGTTGCGAAGACAACAGCAAAGCCTATATTTACTTTAAATGAGGTCAAACATGAAGTCCTCGTCTTAAAATGGTCAAAAATCGTTGACGAGGAGATATCAGAATGTAGTTACTGCGGAACCATCATCAAATAGCTTTATTTCTCTTCTCTTTCTCTCTCGGTACAATGACAATTTCAACATGTAGCTACAAAACAGTTGTGCTGGTATACAGCTAGATAGGAGTATGTGATGATTGCTGTTCACGGAATATGATGTGTAAAGCCACGCCCATTTCTAAAACTTAAAGTAATTGTCATGTGGTACTCCAAGGTTGACCCAGGTGATCTCTGAATTGTCATACCAAGGATACATGGTATGAAAAAGACATGTTGGCTGCGGTGCTGCAGGTCAGAATCCTTCAACAAGAACAGAGCTTCTACCACTTGGCCACCCAGGGGCACATGACCAACAAACCGTATGTGTGTGCGTGTGTGTGTGTGTGTGTGTGTGTGTGTGTTTATATGTGGTGTTTATCCTCAGAATGCTATGTTCCATTTATCTCGAAAGTGAATTAAAACATAGCGGAGTTGACCACGTTCTTCAACAAGTCGTAAACCTATTATATTCAAAAACAACCTTTTGAATGTACACACTTCCACCAAAACAAGTTCCTTCCTGAGGCTATTTTGCAGCAGCACCGTGGCTCTGCCCGGCGCTTAGCCCCGCCAAGACGATTGTGATTGGTTTAAAGAAATGCCAATTAACAAGAGCCCTTTTCTCCTATCCCGAATGCTGTTTTGTCTAGCCAGACCCTCCTCTGAGCACTATGGAGGAAGGTCTGGCCATGGGAGACTAAAATAAAGCTAACTCACTCATTCATATATGAAGAACAAGGTTCAGCAGAAAATAGTGGTGCTCATGTTTTTATGTCTTTATCCAGGTAAACCTGTGTGTTCCAGCCAACAATGAAACCTACCAAGAACGACTGCTTCGCCTAGAAGGAGACAAGGAGTCTCTGGTGCTACAGGTTAGAACTGTGTGTGTGTGTGTGTGTGTGTGTGTGTGTGTGTGTGTGTGTGTGTGTGTGTGTGTGTGTATGTGTGTGTGTGTGTGTGTGTACGTGTGCGTGTTTTTCCTTCTAATGCTACGTTCCGTTTACCTCGAAAGTCTGAGGTGGTAACTGGGTATGAAAGCAATCCCGGTTGACCACGTTCTGTAACAAGTCAGAAAACTATTATATTTAACAGGGTGGGGGGGACTCTAGCCAGGTAACCATTATTAGCGATACCATTTGATAACAATGCATTATGTGGTATTTTACAGGTAAAAAACACTGTACAAACATGCCTTTTCTGTGTATTTAATGAGACACAAAACAAACAGAAGTGCTAATAAACAGTGTATTCCTACAGCCTATACTACTGTTGATGCTCGATGCAGCCATGTTGAATTGTGGTGCCCAGTACAACTGGAACGCACAATTCCAATTGAGAGAGAGACTGCACAACCAATACGTTTCACCATATGTTCTGAGACTGTCCAGTCTAAAATACGTATAATGGAAACACAAAAGTCCCTGGTTCAATTCCAGCGGGGAAATTTTGTTGCATATGATCCCCTTTGGGTTCCACTGCCAAAACACATCTGTCTGCCTCTGCATTGGATTTCGTGTAACTTTTGGCGTCCTACTTGAAAAATGAAAACCCCACAATCAAAGAGAACCATAATTGTAATTCTAGTGCAGATGTGTTTATTTTGACATTATTTGAATTCCTACTATGAGTAAATGAGGGACTAATGCCACACTGGAAAAACCATCTTAGTTTCTAGTCTGTAATCCTAGTTCTTTATATATTTTATAACAAACATGCCCGGACAGCTTCAACTGTCTAAGCATGTGTTCACTGACAACTTTTACAGTAACTTTCAACATCAGCGCTACCGTGGTAAGGCAGAAGATTATATATCTTGTCACTATATGATGTCAGGCTCTTGCTGCTCTTAAATCACTTTAATAGCTGGTTCATAGAGCTGTGATCCCTGTACCTTGCTCTAAATCACAGTTCTCAAACTGCTCCTCACTGCTCTTCACTTGTGTGTATGTGTATGTGGATATTTTTGAGTTAAAACGCACCACTTGCCTGGATCACTCCGGTTCATAAAGTAGTCAAAGTTCAAATCTTATTTGCCACCTACCACTCACTCCCACACCTACTTGTTACACATTCTGCATCTTGCACCAACTGTGATTGGTTTATATACAAGGTGACTGGGGCTTTAAGATTTAACTGGCTGTTGACAGGTTGCCTGCTTCATTGTTCTTTGCTTTACTTTCTCTTCACCTGCCTCTCCTTCAGGAGTGTTTATGTGAGGTGTCTTGCTTTAGTATGTCTGTGTTAGCATATACACACACTGTGTATAGTAACTAACTTCCCTGTAGCCTAGTAGGGACCTTTCACCTACATTTGTTTATATGTGTGTGTGTGTGTGTGTGTGTGTGTGGCTCAGCAGCAGAGCACAGAAGAGGTAAGATAGTCTTTCTCTTCAACATTCAAGGTTTTTAACAGTCATATCAAAATCATGTCTCATCTTTTATTTGCTTTGTGGTGTTTCACCTTTAAATGCGGGTATATAGCTGCTAGATTACACATTACATTTGTCAGGTAATAGTCAAATACATGTTTAAGGTGCTAAACACGCACACTATGTTAGATGTGACTCATTCACATACTTGTTCATTCATTTACTCACTTCTTAGTGGGCCACCTAGTCATTATTAGGAAGTGCAGGCTACCAGATCATTCACACATCTCTGCAACAACATGTCCTTGCTTTCGTTTTAATCTGGATTTTGATACATGTTGAGCCAGAAATTTTGCGCAAGATTCTTTATTGCCAGAGTGCTGTGAGACAGGATATGGCTGCAGGGGTAACATTCAGAGAAGCTGAAATTACAGAGAATCAGCTGCTGTCAGAGCCATTTCTCATAGTTTAGGAAAACAGGAGAATTGTAGTGTGTGTGTGATGTTTGGCAGGAGGTGAGCGTGTTCTCACGGAGGTCATACTAAATGTGCAACGCTGAGTAAATGTGTGTTGTTTTGGAGTTGATGTGTGCCAGGATTAATGTTTGTCGTGTATGGAGTGAAAGAAGAGAAAGAGACATGGTGATGTGGGTATGAAGTGAAATTCATATTTTTGTTTGCATGTAAAATTTGGGTACACTAAAAAATATAGTGGCTCAACTTAAAAAACCTAAGGTAACAATTTGCATGGACTTTTTTTAAGTAGTTCCAACTCAGCCATTATTGAGTAAATTCCGTGATTCTTTTACAGTCAAACTAACTCAATTATTTAAGTATAACCAACATGACTAACAAGCTTAATTTAAGTAAATCTATGTTTAGGTAATATTAAGTTTTAAAAATTACTTCCATCCATCCATCTTCAGCCGCTTATCCGGTATCGGGTCGCAGCAGCTCCAGTAGGGGACCCCAAACTTCCCTTTCCCGAGCCACATCAACCAGCTCCGGCATTCCCAGGCCAGGTTGGAGATATAATCTCCCCATCTAGTCCTGGGTCTTCCCTGAGGCCTCCTCCCAGCTGGACGTGCCTGTAACACCTCCCTAGGGAGGCGCCCAGGAGGCATCCTTACCAGATGCCCGAACCACCTTAACTGGCTCTTTCGCGAGAAGGAGCAGCCGCTTTGTCACAACGGTGCGATAAACGGAATGTAATACCGCACCAACTGCTCCAATTCTCCGACCAATCTCACGCTCCATGGTCCCCTCACTCGCGAACAAGACCCCAAGGTACTTAAACTCCTTCACTTGGGGTAAGGACTCACTCCCTACCTGAAGAAAGCACCGGTTTCCTGCTGAGAACCATGGCCTCAGATTTAGAGGTGCTGATCCTCATCCCAGCCGCTTCACTCGGCTGCAAACCGATCCAGTGAGTGCTGAAGTTCACAGACCGATGACGCCATCAAGACCACATTATCTGCAAAAAGCAGCGATGAGATCCCGAGCCCACCGAACTGCAACCCTTCCCCGCCCCGACTACGCCTTGATATCCTGTCCATAAATATTACAAACAGGATTGATGACAAAGCGCAGCCCTGGCGGAGGCCAACCCTCTCCTGGAACGAGTCCGACTTACTGCCGAGAACCCGGACACAGCTCTTCCTTTGGTCATACAAAGATTGGATGGCCCTGAGAAGGGACCCCCTCACCCCATACTCCCACAGCACCTCCCACAATTTCTCCCGGGACCCGGTCACGTCTTCTCCAGATCCACAAAACACATGTAGACTGGTTGGGCATACTCCCAGGCCCCCTCCAAGATCTTTGCAAGAGTAAAGATCTGATCCGTTGTTCCACGGCCAGGACGAAATCCACATTGTTCCTCTTCAATCCAAGGTTTGACTATCGGCCAAACCCTCCTTTCCAGCACCTTGAAGTAGACTTTACCAGGGAGGCCGAGAAGTGTGATACCCCTGTAATTGGCACACACCCTCTGGTCCCCCTTTTTGAAGAGGGGAACCACAACCCCGGTATGCCACTCCTTAGGCACCGTCCCAGACTTCCACGCAATGTTGAAGAGGCGTGTCAACCAAGACATCCCCTCCACACCCAGAGCTTTCAGCATTTCTGGATGGATCTCATCAATCCCCGGGGCTTTGCCGCTGTGGAGTTGTTTGACTACCTCAGCGACTTCCACCAGGGAAATTGCCAACAATCCCCCATCATCCTCCAGCTCTGCCTCCACCACAGAGGGTGTGTCAGCTGGATTTAGGAGTTCCTCAAAGTGCTCCTTCCACCGCTCTATTACCTCCCCAGTTGAGGTCAACAACGTCCCATCCTTACTGTATACAGCTTGGATGATTCCTCGCTTCCTCCTAAGGTGGCGAACGTTTTCCAGAAGCACCTTGGTGCCGACCGAAAGTCCTTCCCCATGTCTTCTCCGAACTCTCCCACACCCGCTGCTTTGCCTCTGTCACGGCAGAGGCTGCAGCCCTTCGGCCCGTCGGTACCTCAACTGCCTCCGGAGTCCTCCGGGATAACATATCCCGGAAAGACTCCTTCTTCCGTCGGACGGCTTCCCTGACCACCGGTGTCCAGTTTGTGGGTTACCGCCCTTGAGGCACCTAAGACCCTAAGACCACAGCTCGCCGCCGCAGCTTCAGCAATGGAAACTTTGAACATTGTCCACTCAGGTTCAATGTCCTCCAGCCTCCACATGGATGCCCGAAAAGCTCGCGGAGGTGTGAATTGAAAGTCCGTCGGACAGGGGCCTCCTCCAGACGTTCCCAATTTACCCGCACTACCCGTTTGGGCTTACCAGGTCTGTCCAGAGTCCTCCCCATCCCCTGACCCAACTCACCACCAGATACTGATCAGTTGACAGCTCTGCCCTCTCTTCACCCGAGTGTCCAAAACTTACGGCCTTAGATCAGATGAAACGATTATAAAATCGATCATTGACCTTTGGCCTAGGGTGCTCTGTACCACGACACTTATGAGCATCCCTATGTTCAAACATGGTGTTTGTGATGGACAATCCATGACTAGCACAGAAGTCCAACAACAGACAACCACTCTGGTTTAGATCAGGAGGCCGTTCCTCCCAATCCGCCTCTCCAAGTATCTCCATCATCACCCACGTGTGCGTTGAAGTCCCCCAGCAAAACTATTGAGTCCCCTACTGGAGCCCCATACAAGACTCCATTCAAGGTCTCCAAGAAGGCCGAATACTCCGAACTTGCGCTCCACCTCCCGCACAAGTTCCGGCTCCTTCCCCCACAGAGAGGTGACATTCCACGTCCCCAGAGCCAGCCTCTGCCGCCCGGGTCTGATCTGTATAAGCCCCTGACCTTTGCTGCCACCCGTGTGACAGCGCACCCGACCCCAGCGGTTCCTCCCACAGGTGGTGGGCCCATGGGATGGAGAGAGAGGAGCCACGTAGCTTCTTCGGGCTGTGCCCGACCGGGCTCCGTAGCAAACCCGGCCACCAGGCGCTCGCTGACGAGCCCACCGTCTGGCCCTAGCTCCAGACGGTGGCCCCGGGCTTTTTCCGGTCAGGGTCCCTCGATCTCTTCCGATTTATCATAGGATTTTCGAACCATTCTTTGTTTGGCCCCTCCCCTGAGACCAATTTGTCATGGGAGACCTTACCAGGAGCACAAAGCTCCAGACAACACAGCCCTCAGGTTCATAGGGACACACAAACCTCTCCATCACGATAAAGTGATGGTTCCTGGAGAATTACTTAATTTAGGCTGTTTACTTATTATTTTACTTTACCATTGTACTCAGAAATGTCCATGCAAATTTTTTACCTTAACTTTGTGTTACATACACATAGCAATTCCTTTTTTTAATGATCAAACCTTTTATTGTAAAAGCAAAGTAAACTAATAAACTATATTATTATAGTACTATTATAACTTATACAAAATAAACATGCCTACTTAGACAAAAAATAAACAAAGAAATTCACAAACCAGTTTTAACAGGGAACTTCAGTTTTCTTCTACCTGGACCCTATTTCCCTGTGTGTGTGTGTGTGTGTGTGTGTGTGACTGATGGGGAGAAGAATATCTTTAATTAGTCAAGTATTAAGGGAGGGTGCATCAGCCGGTGGCCACAAAATGAGCTAAAATATAGTTCTAAGAGGTAAATGCCTTCTTTTCTCCCTCTGACTCAGGTGGTTACTCTTAAGTCCTGACAAAAGTATGGAAAGCATTTCCCTTACCCTTCATTCTTTTTGGCTGTGTAAAACCAAGTCTCCTAAGAACTACGATTTAGCTTGTTTTGCGGCTACAAGTTGATGCGCTCTCCATCAATACTCGACCAATTAAAGGTATTCTTCTCCCCATCAGTCTGGCACACACACACACATACAGGGAAATAGGGCCCAGGTTGAAAATACAGAAGTTCCCCTTTAATCAAAATTAAAAGTGTGTTTTGAGCTTCTAAGTCAAATATTTGCAGGCTTTTACAAGGAAGTTGCCCTTAAAAAAGGAGCATACTCAAATTATTAATGTTAATTTTGGAGGACCAATTCCCTGAATCCATTGCTTCATTCTCTGTGCTTGTTAAAGAATACAATAAAAAACACCATGTACCATGTGAAAAGGAATACATAAATTAAATGTTACTGGTGTTGAAAAAAAAACATATTAAACAGCTACATGTATTCTCCATGGCGAATATATATATATATATATATATATATATATATATATATATATATATATATATATATATATATATAGAATAAGCATTGTAAGTAGGTATACCTAATGAAGTGCCAACTGTCAATTGCACAGGTGCTGTTTCTTGCACAACAAAACGTTACAAACACCTTCCTGTTGAATTTGAGGACAGTCTAATTCTTCACATTTCAACATTCTTCACTGCAGCCCATCCAGCTCAAAGAATATCTTTGAAGTACCTCAAAAGTATTTTTCAGTTCTTTTGGGTAGCTGAGGTTGAGTTTGTATACCAGCCCCAATCGCAAGGCACAAGCACATACTCAAAGTACAGTGAGTCTCAACTTAAGTGTCTGATTTACCTACCAACTGCTCTTTGAAGAGATCCTCCTCCTATTCTCTGAGATAGACCATTAAGCCATGGATAGCAACCTCTCCCTTTTCCACAAACTCATGCTGTGAAATAGGAAATATATGCCAAACTGCTCCTCTATGAATTTGGGTTTTTAATAATTACGTCCCTAGGAAAAAAGACCAAAGAATGAGGTTTATAATATTTGGACTGTACAAATTACCAATCTGTATTCTATCTGTATCTGCAAATCCAATTCATTGTAAAACTAAGAAATCTGCTTGCAAAAAACTGCATAGGAATGGGCTTTTTTTCCTTACGCGATGCTTTTTCAGAATGCAAACTTTAATGGCAGTAGAGTGCCAATTAACATTGTTGCTACCACTGCAAATAAATGATACAATAGACTGCTCTTATATGGTGGTCTTAAGACACTACCTAGCTAAAAGTATGCTAACTCAACAGTTGTTGAATTAGCTTAGGACAAGCTGCAACTTCAATTTTACTGTGTGGAAACAAATTCTGTATGCTGATACAGTTAGTACATGTTGCAAATGAAACAAAGAAAGATACTTACCAGGACACTTTTCTTGCAAACTTCCTTTGTCTCCTAGGAGGCATGGTCAAGCAATAAAACATGTCCAGGCAAGTTCAGTACTGATCTCAGCTTTGAAAGATGCTCAGTAGAATGACAAGTAGCTTAACTCAATCTTTTCTGTTGTTAAGAAAATAAACGTGTTCATTACTAATCAAAAATAATATATATATATATATATATATATATATATATATATATATATATATATATATATATATATATATATATGATATATATATATATATAGTTTCACTTTTCATTATTTTCATTTTGATCTACTTAAAACAATATTTAAATTATATTTTCATTTTGATCTACTTCTTAAAATAAGTTATCAATTTACTAAAACATGTATATACATTATTGTGTGGTTTGTCGGTTTCTGAATGAATATGTGTATATGCATTTGTTTCCATGTCTCTGAGTTTCCATCTGCGACATCATATATGTTGCAGATGTTGCAGATCGTATGTGTCTTAATAGAGAATAAATATGTCACCCATTAGGTGAGCATTCTGACCGACCAGGTGGAGGCCCAGGAGAGAAGATCAGAGACTTACAAAGTTCTCTGGAGGAACACCGGCAAAAACTAGCCTCTACAGAGGAGATGCTGCAACAGGTAATGAATGCGCACACACACACACACACACACACACACAGACACACACATACAGACACACACACACACACACACACACACACACACATCTGTGACACAGAAGCTGTTGAACAAGGTTCTAAACTGTTTTGACTTAGACAAAAATGCAATATGTAAAAGTCCTGTTTAATCAAATGTGTGATAAATAATTCGTAGGCCTACAAGTGGCTAATTAGTGTTCCTGATACTCCATTATGTGTTAGAAGGCATTTTCAGTGTGGCACATTTGTTTCATGTTCTTCTTGAGGGTTGAGGGTTTGGAGGAGCGTTACTCATCACACAATGTGTGTATCCTTGAGATCTAACAAACCTTTCCTCATGAAGCATTGTAAATCCATTTTTTTTTTTTATACATTTTAGAACTGGTTTACATCCATATTAACTTGCTGCACTTGTGCATTTTTGCCTGTCTATCAGTGGAATAATGTGAAACCATTGGCAGGGATACATCGATATTATATCAACATAAATATATGAAGCTAGATTTCATCTTAAATTTTGAATATATGACACAAGTGTTGTTTTTTCCTGGTTTTATAATAATAATAATGTATACTTTATTAATCCCGCAAGGGACACAGGCATTAATCACAAACACATGCACTGTACCTATACATGCACTAACTGGAGAGATGTCAGAGTGAGGGGAAAGGCGCCCCAAGCGGTTGAGGGTTTGGTGGGTTGCTCAAGAGCACATTGGCAGTGCCCAGGAGGTGAACTGGCACCTCTACAGCTATCAGTCCACTACCATACTTTGGTCCGTATAGGGACTTGAACCAGCAATCCTCCGGTTCCCAACCCAACTCCCTACTGACAGAGCTACTTCCACCCCCAAAAAGCTGTTTAAAAAGTTTTAAAAGCTATATTACAGTAAAGCAGGATTTTTTTTCCTATTAGAGGCTAAGGCTTAAGCCGTCTACACATGAAATGCGATTTGCTCGGTAGGGTGCAGAGCAAAGCGCAGCGCAGGTATTTGTCATCAAAGATTGCAAGGAAGCCATTTCCAATTGCGCGACGCCAGAGGTAGTGGGTGCTTGTTGGCTGTATGGGTTAGCCACGACAGAGCTAGCGACAACTTTAGCACAGACTAACGGACTAAAAGCCCATGGGCCCACCACCTGTGGGAGGAACCAATGGGGTCGGGTGTGCTACCGTATGGGTGGCAGCGAAGGTCAGGGGCTTATACAGACCAGACCCGGGCGGCAGAGGCTGGCTCTGGGGACGTGGAATGTCACCTCTCTGTGGGGGAAGGAGCCGGAACTTGCGGGAGGTGGAGCGCTACCAGTTAGATCTGGTGTGGCTTACCTCTACGCACAGTCTCGGTTCTGGAACCACACTCCTGGATAGGGGTTGGACTCTGTTAGATCTGGTGGGGCTTGCCTCTACGCACAGTCTCGGTTCTGGAACCGTACTCCTGGATAGGGGTGGGACTCTGTCCTACTCTGGAGTTGCCCATGGTGTGAGGCAATGGTCTGCCCATGGTCTGAGGCCGTAAGTTTTGGACACTCGGGTGAAGAGAGAGGCAGAGCTGTCAACTGATCACCATCTGGTGGTGACCTGGTAAGCCCAAACGGGTAGTGCGGGTAAATTGGGAACGTCTGGAGGAGGCCCCTGTCCGACAGACTTTCAACTCACACCGGCGGAGCTTTTCGGACATCCCTGTGGAGGCTGGGGTCATTGAACCTGAGTGGACAATGTTCAAAGTTTCCATTGCTGAAGCTGCAGCGGAAAGCTGTGGTCTTAGAGTCTTAGATGCCTCAAGGGGTGGTAACCCACGAACACCCTGGTGGACACCGGTGGTCAGGGAAGCCGTCCGACTGAAGAAGGAGTCTTTCCGGGATATGTTATCCCGGAGGACTCCGGGGGCAGTTGCAAGGTACCGACGGGCCCGAAGGGCTGCAGCCTCTGCCGTGACAGAAGCAAAGCAGCGAGTGGGAGAAGTTCGGAGAAGACATGGAGAAGGACTTTCGGTCGGCACCAAGGTGCTTCTGGAAAACCGTTCACCACCTCAGGAGGGGGAAGCGAGGAATCATCCAAGCATCCAAGGAACAATGCGGATTCCGTCCTGGCCGTGGAACAACGGATCAGATCTTCACTCTCGCAAGGATCTTGGAGGGGGCCTGGGAGTATGCCCAACCAGTCTACATGTGTTTTGTGGATTTGGAGACGGCGTATGACCGGGTCCCCCGGGAGAAACTGTGGGAGGTGCTGCAGGAGTATGGAGTGAGGGGGTCCCTTCTCAGGGCCATCCAATCTCTGTAGAGCCGCTGCTCCTTCACGTCAAGGAGCCAGTTGAAGTCGTTCGGGCATCTGGTGAGGATGTCTCCTGGGCGCCTCCCTAGGGAGGTGTTCCAGGCACGTCCAGCTGGGAGGAGGCCTCGGGGAAGACCCAGAACTAGGTGGAGAGATTATATCTCCAACCTGGCCTGGGAACGCCTTGGGATCCCCCAGTTGGAGCTGGTTGATGTGGCTCGGGAAAGGGAAGTTTGGGGTCCCCTACTGGAGCTGCTGCCTCCGCAACCCGATACCGGATAAGCGGATAAAGATGCATGGATGGATGGATAACGGACTAAAAGGGGGCTGGCTTTAAGGTGTACCAGCTATTCTCATTTTAGTGACATGCTGCTTCCTCCAAATTTTGCCTTAGCAACCTGTCCCCGCTAAATTGCATGCAAATAATTGCGTGATGATGCCACTAATATGCAAATGAGCACATGACGTTATGTGCACCTAAGCACTCATGGAAAACCCTGTAAAGTGATGTAATTTTTAGAGCTTTACTAGAGCCAATACTAGCATTATTAGATCTTGGTATGAGCATTCTGCATGCTTATTGGCATATTGATGCTGATGATATTTACTCCTTTTGAATTGGAATTGGGTATTGAATGACGAGGCATTTTTTATACTGGATACTTTAGAAGCAATTTGGTTGGTGCCTAAAAAGTATTTCCTTCGGAACCCAGCCCAAATTGTGACCCGCCTCAACCTGCCATTAAATGGTAACTGACCTGGCATAAATTTAGCCCAATTCTAAAATTAGCTGGGGACTAACTAATTCTGGCTTAAAATCAGGTGTAATCTACATAGTTTCTTCCCGGCTATAGAAGCAATATAGTGTGTTGGCCAATCGAACTGCAGTAATGTGACTTTTCTGCCAGTTAATATTTTAACAACTAAACTACATTATTTGCACATACTGAAAACTTCACATATGTTCTATGTTCCCAAATCATACTCTAATTTATTATTAAATTATGCCAAAGCTTGACATAGTGCCTTTAATTTAAATGTATTAGCCGCGGATCTCAAGTAATGGCATTAGCATAATCATTTTGCCAACAGTCAAACATGATAAACATAGACGAGCAGTTGAATACTAATAGCAGTAAAGTTGTTCTTTATATGAATAAATAAAGGAGTGGCACAGTGTGTCATTCAGTGCTTTCCAGCTTGACTGTACTGTTGACCTCCTCTGACTAATCACCTGTTCAATTATGTGGAGGGTTCAACAAAAACAACAAGAATAAGTAGATTTTAAAGGTCAAAGCTCAACATTACGCTGTTTCTTTAGATGTTACTAGATAGGACAACATTTACTTCTAAAGCAAATTGAGTTTAAAGATGACTTTTTTGATAAAGAACTGTGTACTGCTCTCTTACTGCTGTTGTTTCATACTCAGTTTGAAGCACAGATATTGGCTTTGCATAACAGTATTTGGCTTTTTTCCCTGTGAAAACCAAAATAAACTTTTTAACAGGGCACTGCTGGTCAAGTAAAGCATGTCTGAAAGGATTTGTTCAAAAATGAGCCAGCTTGCTCACCTGCCTAACATAATCTGATGAAACTGTAAGTGTCGTCATAACAGGTAACAGGAATTCTTAAAATTAAAAAATTGTTTGAAGGTGCGTTTAAGGCACAGATGTATGTCATAGATGGAATTGTGGTGGAGTTATACGTTGCAACACTGGGTGAAAACCTTGTATCTGCAGAATAAACAATGAATGAGCAATAAAAAGAGAATTGTTTTTAATATCAGAGTTTAAGGTTTTAAGTTTTGTAAAGTTTTCTTATATCAGAAATATGGGTTTCTTTCAACCAAGTTTCCCAAAAATAACAATGACGAAAGTTGTGTGGACCCCATAGAACGTTCTTTGCAGGTGTCATTAATGATTACTTTATTGGAGTCACGTGATCGGCTGGACAGAGATGGCGGCAGGTGTAGCTCCTGGCCCTACTTTGTCAAATAATTGTTTTATATGGTTCCAACTTCAATATTTTTACCACTTTGAACCCAGCGGCGAGACAGACGCCATTGCAGAGGCATTGCTGGAGAAACAGAAAAGCTACCTCAAACCACATTTTGTTCAGATCCAGTCTCAGATTAAACAGGTTGGGATTGACATGGAAACTAAGTTAACTGCTATCCATGCTCAGCTTGCATCTCTGATTGCAAGCCTTGGCTCTATCAGATATGATGTGAACAACCTATAAACCAACGTGGAAAGCAACACAAGTATTCTTGACAGCCATGGCCACACTTTTCAGGAGCTGGAGGTGAAGCTAGCAGACATGGAGGACAGAAGCCGAAGATGCAACATCTGTATCATGGGGCTGAAAGAGGGTATAGAAGGTGCTAATGCTATCCAGTATCTCTCGCAGTCCCTGCCTAAGTGGTTCCCGAATCTAGCAGATGTTCAATAAAGATTATGAGAGCCCACCGAATTTACAGTGATAGCCCAAAGAAGGCTACCACTACTAATTGCACGTTGATTTTCAACATGCTTTGCTACACAACCAGGTAGGCGATCCTACAGGCTGCGTGGAAATCCCTGCTCGTCAAAGAGGGGCGGAAAATTTGCTTCTTCTCGGATTATAGCAACTTCACGGTCAAACAGCGGCAAGCCTTCTATCAAACTATGGTTTCAGCACGAGTCAAGGGTTTGGATTTTTTCCTGCTCTATCTGGCAATACTGAAGATCAAAGACAATATAGTAGAGCATTCACCTCTGTCGGGGACGCTGAGGACTGTGTGATCCGGGCTGTGCCCCCATCCTCCTGCTGCAGAGAGAGACAACGCTTCAAATCACGGAGGGAGCTGTGGAGGAGGACCAGGAATGAAACAACTGCCTGATGAACATTGAGTTGAGTTGGTTTGTCTTGTTCTCTTGATGTGTCATGTTTTTATCACACTGTTGTCTGATATGATTACAGAGACTGTTTCTTAATACAAGTATGTCAAACTAGCTTAATATGGCTTACTCTCCATAGGTTTGTTTCCTTTTCAAGTTGCTGTTTTGTGCTTTTTTGTTTTTTTGTTTCTTATGATGAAAAATGCTCAGGTATGTATGGAATATCCATCAGGCAGTAACCTGTACAGGCTGTAGGTTCTTAATCTTGTTGTTAAGATCTTAAGGAACTGAGTTTGGATTGTCTGAGGGCAACTGTATTTCATCAGTAGTAAGTCAACACCATTCAAGACTTTGCCAGCACTACTGGGAGCTGTAGGTCAAACCTACTTTAGACTACAGGTCCCACTTGATTGCCAGTATAAAGTTGTGTTAAATACTGAATATCTGCAAGTTTTTCCTGCTAAATTGTTATACTTGACGTCAGTAATGAGGCAAACTCATGAGCTCTGCCAGGCTGGACACCACAAGACTACAGCTTTGTTTATCACAGAATCTGCCCTCTGTTTAGACTCTTCAAATAGCTCTTTGTCCTCTTTATTTTCAAGACGGAGGGTAAAAAGGCTACAACCCCAAAATAAATACTGATTTATAATCTTTATTCTGCTAGGTTTTATAATTCATTAATAGATGCTCTCTGTACTGAACAAAAACAGTTATTACAGTTTTTCTTGATTGCTTTGACCTGCTTAAAGACACTAGGATCCACTTGGTTTTCATCATCACTGTCTCAGCAGAGCAGAAGACACCTCTTGCAAATGTGTTAACCCTTTCTCATTGGATTGACACATTTACTCCATTGTTTCAGCTATGGTAACCAAACAGAAATCATCTATTCCTAACTATTAGAAACTACCTAGATCAGTATGAAATCACTGAAGCACCTGTTGGACATTCTTTCACACAAATCTTCAATTAGCATTCAGTCTGCAGACCTTAAAAGGTCTGTGTTGTTCTTTGCCAACATGGATGGAATAAGTCTAAGGCAGGTGAGAATGAGAGGAAGAAGTAGATGTTCAGAGGAGGAGGAGTCTGAGTGTGAGATGAAGGTATAGTTGAAGGGCTCACATTTCTGATGAAATTGAGCGATATACTTTATTTAATTGTTCCTTCATTCCCGTTATGTATTCTTTATAGAATCCAAAGGCAACCATTCTCTGGTGGTAGAGGGAGAATTTTTAGTGCTGAGCAGGAGGCAGCTGTTGTGAACATGGTTGCGGCAAACAATGCCATAAGGTTGCGCAAAATCAGGGCAGAAGATTGCAGATCAGGGCACGTTTAAGAACATCAACAACGTGAGCGTAACCATCATTGACCGCATCCTAAGAAGGAACCATATAGCCATGACGAAGCTCTATACAGTTCTATTTCAAAGGAACTTTGACGTTGTGAAGGAGGTCAGATGCCAATATGTGGAGGTAAGGAAACATTACTACAGTATACTGTAATGCCTTGTCATATCATGCAGTTAGAGTCAACTGGAGTCACTTTTCATTGTAATTTTACCTTTTTTTTTTAAATTAAAGAATAATGGAGCTTGAAGCTGAGGTGGCACATCATGTCTTCATTTATGTTAATGAAGCTAGCTTCACTCTCTGTAAAATGAGGGAACGTGGAAAGAACATCTTTGGGTACAGAGCCACTATCACAGTTCCAGGACAGAGGGGCGACAACATAACCACACCAATGATGGTGTCCTATGCCATATCCCTACTATTGGCCCATACAGCACCGAACGCCATGTAACATTCCTGGATGGACTTCATCACAGGCTGATCCCATCTGAGGACAGAGGGCTGTTGAGGCCTGGCATGCCCTCTTCATCATTATCTGGGACAATGTGGTGTTCCACCACTCTCACCTTGTCAATATGTGGTTTGCAGTACACCCACGGATAATGATGCAGTTCCTTCCAGCATATAGACCATTTTTGGAACCCATAGAGGAGTTCTTCAGTGCTTGGAGGTGGAAGGTTTATGATCACCGTCCTTATGAGCAAATGCCCTTGCTGAATGCAATAACTACTGTTGCCCAAGAAATAGGTGCAGAGAAATGTCAAGGTTGATAAGGCATGCAAGCAGATTTTTCCCTTGGTGCATTGCAAGAGGGGATATTGAATGTGATGTGGATGAGGCCATGTGACCCCATTGTCAAGACAAAAGAGACTGAGTATCAATAGTGGCTATTTCTTATACTCTACAGTACTATGTAGATGTTTATTTTGGTTTACATGTAATTTGTGTAATATTTACAGTATTTCAGTATTCAAACCAGAGTTTGAAAATAAGAATCAATGGAATCAATACAATTTTAAACAAAGCATTTCTGACCCTGGATCCAATTCTTTGCAAAAAGCCAAATTTGACAAATGACACTGGCATGAAAGCAGAGTAATAGGCTACAATGACAGGCAATGGTGTTGTATTTTGTTGTCCAATGTTTAATTGTTGATTGGAAGAGCTCATACAGTACACGTGTTTGCAAGTTGTGTTGTTTGAAGGCAAAATAGCAAACAAAATATGTCATTTTGACTATGAGTGCCACTGTTTCGGCCTGTGTTTTAACTGTTTTGAAAATGTGGAGTTTGAGTTGACTTCTGCATCAAAGCAATCAAGAACAACTGTAAAACCCTGCAGGAATAAAAAAGAGGCTCTTCCTTTTTTCTAAGTTAGGGTTGGGGCTTTCTTAGCATGCTACCTTTACAGTAAAATTGAATTTTGCTTCATAGCTAATGTGTGAATTTTTGGAACCACAGACATTTTCAGAGTATGCAACATTTCAAAACAGCCAATCTCCACCTGCCAGTGTGTGTGTGTGTGTGTGTGTGTGTGTGTGTGTGTGTGTGTGTGTAACGCTGTCCTGTTGCTGATCAGCTATGATCAAATAGCTAATGTGATACGAGATGTTTCCTGACAGACATGTAGGTGGAATGTGGAGGGTTCTCCCTAATACAAAGTTTTTCTTCGCCACTGTCACACCTAATGCTTGCTCTTGGTGGAGTTACTGGAATTGTTGGCGCTTTGTATATTAGAGTGTGGTCTAGACCTACTCTATCTGTAAAGTGTCTTGAGATAACTCTGGAGATAACTGAAGTAGAGAAAGATATCAGTTTTCTGGACTATGGGTTTGGGTTGTATTGTGTTGTCTTTATTGAGTATTTATCATAATCTATTCCTCTTAATTTTCCTCAATACATAATTAGATGGTAAGTTTTAAGGATTTAAAAGGTGACAACATGTCTGCAACAGGATGTTGAGAGAATTAGAGAGAAGAGGAGGACAAGAAAGACAGCTATGTAACCTTATGTGTCAGTGCCGCAGGGCTGCTACTTGCTGTGGGAATGACAACTAATCTAATAAGGCCTTAGTCAGCACACACACACACACACACACACACACACACACACACAGTACAGTGTTGTCATGCTAGAGGGGATCCACCCACACATGTAGTCATACTGTGACATGTCCTATTGTGCCTTTATGTAGACAGAGAAATAACTACATTAAGTACATTTCTGTGTACTTGGTTTATATTTTTGTGTTTACAAAGTATCATTAACAACACAATGCATGGATTTCTGCACACACACACACACACACACACAAAGCATCAGTCAAGGGTCATTATCTTTTTATGTATTCATAGATAGAATTTATCAACTATTTGTCAATCACAAAATTCCTCAACATAATTGTTAGACAGTGTCTATGCTAATGAGAATTATTTAATAATGTAATAATTAATAATGTAAGGTGTATATGTGACATAAATCACATATACCTTACATTATTAACAACTATTTTCGGTTTCCATTCACTTCACTTTTGTATGAGATTTTAAAAAAAAGTCTTTTTACAACAAACATGCAGCTATCAGGATGCCTCAAACCTCAACCATTTTACAGTAAATCAAGAAATGATCACATTTACAATAAATGTGTATTTGTCCACATACAAAGCGGTGGCATTATCACTGAGAACAGGCTGCCACCCTGCTTTCTGTTGGCTGGGGTTACACACCCATGTGGGGCCAAAGCTCTTTGCTGATGGCTAAAAACTTCCCACATACAGCAAAATAAGAAGAAAAGAGAAAATACAAGCAGAGGTAGGGTCTCTGCAGAGACACCGCCACAGTGACGTGCGGCCTGTAGCTTCACTTTTCGGTTCAGTATCACCACTCAAGCTGATCGATATGGAGAAAATCAAATATTACAATATTCTTGACCAAATACATTTATGGCGATATTGCGTGATATTGTAGGGTTGACTTTTGGTGCTTTCACAAAAATGTACACAATGAGATTTCAGATAAATAATCATCAATAATGTGGATATAATGACTAAGTGGGTAAAGGCAAATAACACTTGTGTCATATTACGATATCAATATGTAAGACGATATGTAGTCTCATATATCGATGTTAATATCATATTAATATATTGCCCATCCCTAATCACCACTCATCTCACCCACTGTACACTACATGCCCAGCACCAAACAGGGCCTTGCTTAAGCTAGCAGGAAGATGCAAAGTTAGGTGACATTTCAAGTTGCCAGGGCAGATTAAGAATGTGGTCACTCTGTACAGATTGCATTCACACTTGGCTCCTATCACAATGCGATCCGGTCCACTTCCAAATTTGCACTGGCTAATCCGATCCCATTCCAATCCCAGCACGTGTGGTATTGGCGTCAGCATACCTACAAGGAGATCACATTTTGCCTTCTTTCAGTCATTTTCTAAGACTGAGGGTTTTCAAATTGTGGATTTTTTCTTTTCAGTTATTAGGAACTGTAGTCCAGATCTAAGTTCTGCTGTGTTAAATTTAACACAGTTCAGTTTGGGAGATGAGTGCCATAGAGATATAAATGCTGTAGAGTATGATAATGTGTCATGTGTTGCTTTACATAATTAAAGGAAGCAAATGTCAGGCAGCTTGGCTGTGGTGCAATGACCACAGAGTTCTGATAAATTCCCTCTAAAGACTGCGGCTTATCCTGCTGTAAGTGACACTGGTGTTAGATTGCAAACTGACAGTCAGCTGCCATAACGTAATATTTGTGTGTGTGTGTGTGTGTGTGGCTCTGCTGAGCTGGAGTAATTATGGGGTTTAAGCTCTCTGTGGCTGTGGTGTTGACACAATTTGTTTACCATGTGATCTTTCTATTTGGATGGCATGGTATCCCTCTGTGGTCAAAGAGAGTTGTCTCTGATGTGTTTAATGTGGCATCCACATATCCTGTGGAAAGGAAAAGAAAAATATACATGTTAAGGAATATTTATTAGTACAAGTAAGTGTAACACAATATTCACATTCAAACACATTGATAAGGTTGAACATTGGCACATTTTTGTTTTCAGGTCAGACTTTAATTAAAGGACTTTATTTTATCACTTACATGTCATTTTACAATTTTATAAAATAGTTTCTTTTAATGGAAGGCGCATACATGAGGAGTCAGTCTGTGGCTATTTCAAGCTCCAATGATCATCTTTATCCCATTTATTCCAGTAAAGGTTTCCATAATAAACTGTAGACAGGAGGGATGTTAGTGAAACCTGAAATAGAAAGTCAATAAATTTGGTTCTAATCTGTCTCCAAAATCATCTGAAAATTATAACAGTTTAGTGTAAAACGGTTCAAAGAAAGTTAATCCCTTAATTAACTGGCACTTTATTTCTTTGATCAGTCTTAAAGCTAAAACAGAAACAGGTTGTGTGTTTATGCATCTGTAATTGAATGAAATCAGTATTTTGTGGTATAAAATGAATTGCAACAAGGATCAGACTAGTGGGTAAACCTTTACAGGATCATTTTGTTTTCAACTTCCTCTGAAATGTTTTTCTCAACAAGGGTAAGGCTGAATCCCATTTCTCCATCTTACCCCTACCACTTACCATTTACCCCTACCTCTTGGCCCTCAAAACCAAGGGGTAAGGGCTGAGTGAAAACATACCCCTATGAAATGGGAAATGGTGGTGCAGAGGCAGATAACTGTGTAATACTTAGGTCTGTTTGAAATACATATGTGCGCACACACACACACGGTGTGTTGTATATCTGTTTCAGTTATCACCGTTTTGAATGTCATAGATTTTCAGAAAAACATTTTGTTAACAAAATTCTGTCTTTATTGCCCAATAAATTAAGCAAAACATTACATTAAATATAATATATTACAGAACCATTATCAACTATTAGAACCATGTCACATGTTACATGTCACACACATAAAAAGGCATCAAAATGTATAAAACTAAAAAAAAGACACAAGACCACAAACAAACAAATTAACTACAGCTGTTCTGATATTCCAGACCCCCTCACAAATCATCAGTGTCCCTATCATAACCAACAACAATATACAAGTGCATGGACAGTAATTAATTACAAATTATTACAATAATACAGTACGAATGCAATAATGAACGGGTACAACATGAACACATGATTTAAGAAACTTCTTGTTTTCAGCCCCAAAGTGGACCAGCTGCTGTGTCCTCCTGGTCCCTGTGTGATACAGGACGGTATATATAGTATAAAGTGGATCAGCTGCTGTGTCCTCCAGGTCCCTGAGTGATACAGGACGGTCTATGTAAAGCACGTAGCGATGTATCATAGACCGTTAATATTAATATACAGTCGATGCGATGTATACAGTCCATTCAAGGCAGAGAAATGCGGGACTGTTGTGCAAATCAACGTTAACGTTAGCGATTGCCGTTAGCATAGCAAGCTAGCAATTTTTAAAAAGTTTCAGTTAAGAACATGGTTGCAAGTACATATGTACAGGGCTGCACATTTATCTCTACCCCTCGGTTTCAAGTTAGCTCGCGTTCTCCCTAGATTTTTTCTTTCATTGTCCATACACCCCTTACCCCTCGATCACAAAAAGTAATGGGACAGCACTAGGTCCCGTGTGAACGTGCAAAACGAGGGAAGGGAGGGGTAGGTAGGGGTGAGATAGAGAAATGCAATTCAGCCTAAGTGTAATAAGATGGATGTCAGAGGCTTAAAAAACAATCCAAAGGCACCTAAGTTTGAGTTTAGAGAAGAGGAAGTGGGATTAGAAGTAGTTTAGATGAGGAAGCGAAAGCAACAGACACTGAGAGTTGGCAAAAAGATGTGTCTTTTGTGTGCCTCAGAGAAAAAAACACCCTTCTTCATGTTCAGCGGCTCTCTCTCTCTCTCTCTCTCTCTCTCTTAGACACACTTTGTTTTTCTCTCTCCCATTCCAATGAAGCACAGAGATGTATTAATAGCGCCCTTAGCCCGCCTGTGTGTGTGTGTGCGTATATTTAACTTTGTGGGGTCTGGGCCCCCAGCCTAGCCTGCTAGTTAGTGTGGGAAGAACATTTTACAGAAAGGAGAAAGATGCTGGCTTCTCACTGCATTGATCTCCGATATCTGTGAGTGTGTGTGTGTGTGTGTGTGTGTGGGTGTTTGACATTTATATAGGTGTGGTTTGTAAAGGCTGTTTAACTGTTGCTTTAAATGCATCTAACTTACAGTGTGTGTTTTTCCCAGGAGCTGATGAGCAAGACCTCTCTGGAGACTCAGAAGCTGGATCTGATGGACGAAGTGTCCTACCTTAAACTGAAGCTGGTCAGCATGGAGGAGCCACACACCAACACGCGCCCACAAAGTCCTGTGAACACAGAGCAGAACAAAGCCGAGGTATGGAAAGTCAACAAACCTGTGTGTTTTACAGAGCAAATGGTGCTCGATTTATTCAACACTAGCAGAGCTGCTATGTCTTGGATCCAGAGATTAATAACTTAAATGCTGCTTGTTGTTAAGTTGCTAGGCAGAGGTCCCTGCTGCATTTTCCTGAATTAAAGGTTTAACACATGTAGTGTTGAACAAAATGCAAGTTAACCAAAAATACAGGTTTCTGGATTCTTCTAGATAAAATTATTTTTCCCATAAGTCACTTACACAAATACATGAGAATATTGGGTCAAGGTTACACTTTAAATATTTTGCTGATATAATGCAAATAGTAAATGGACTGCATTTCTAGTCGACAAAAATGAATAACACAACACAATACATTCTGAATAATAGTAGAACAATCTAAAACTGATAGAAAGCTAAATTACGGCTCATTATCTCTTACTAGTTGTAAAGCTTTAAAGAGTACTTCACCAATCCAGCATTCCTATAACATTGTTAGAATAACAGTAGGCAGTTGACCACAGACACTTTGGTAAAGGAATCGGGTGTGTTATGCTAGCAAGTAGCCTCTAGCTTCCAGCAGTGGTGAGGAGCGAGTATCAGAGTGCTGAAAACTCAATTCTTGATAGCTCCACACCCTCAGATTGTTCTCATTTTCTAAATTCTAGTTTTCTTTGGGCAATTGTTTAGACTCCACACAGCTGTCAAGTTTCACACAGTGATGTCACTCACTTTCTTGCACCAATCACAATTCAGTTACATTTAAATTGAGTCTGATGAGAATTGTGGGGTTGTTTGTTTATGTTTCCACTGTCAGTCAAATCTGAACCAACACAGTCCGTCTTAACCAGATTAGCTGAGTTTATGAGTGTAAAACCCTTAATACATTTTAAGGATTTTTTTTTCTTCAAAACATTAACATTGTTGCTTATTTAATCATGAATATTTATTATTGCCAAGAAATACTCCAATCAAGTTTTCTGAGATTGTCACAAAAAGTAAAATTAATAAATCCAAATAAACATAGTGAGCCTCAATACTGTGTGGCTTTTTAAAACAAACCATTTTTTTGCAGTGTTCCCCTAATAAAAACACAAAATTTGCTCACCAGATGAATTTTGTTACTTTTTGTAATAGCTGCTGTCTCGTGTTCCCAAAACTGCATTTTTCCGCTAGAAGCATGTTAGTGTAATGGTGAGATCCCTTTGCAAGATGGTCTCTAGTTCTTACTTATCACATACACACTAATGACACGCACGCATGCACGCACGCACACACGCTTGTGGTTCTGACCCAGAACACAGAGACAACCACAAATCTCAGAGTTCAGTTAAAAGGTGTTTTAATGAACAGTCAGTACTTAGATGAACAATGAAGGTAGAGTCAGCAGGCAGAATAGCTCCAGAGGAGGACTGAAGTTCGAGGCGGGCAGGCAGAGGAGAGTGGCAGCGGCGAGGTTCTCCTGTACCTCAAATGGCGAGAGGCCAGTGGCAGAAGTGGTCAGGGAATTGTAGCGTAGTAATCCATGGGAGATGTGTGCCCAAGTGGACGGATGCTGAGCTGCCACAAAGTGAAGGGACGTTTCCAGGTCCTGATTGGCCCTCTCTGTCTGACCTTTGGACTGCGGATGGAATCCTAAGGACAGACTAACAGAAGCACCAAGAACAGAACAGAAATCTTTCCATACACGTGAAATGAATTGTGGGCCTCTATCAGATACAATGTCCACACGTATTCCATGGGGACCGAATACATGTTCGACTATGAGGTCCGCTGTCTCACTGGCAGTTGGTAATTTTGGTAATGCTACATAGTGGGCAGATTTAGAGAATCTGTCCACAATGGTAAGTATAGTATCATTACCGTCAGATTTAGGTAGGCTAGTAACAAAGTCCAGAGCTACATGGGACCAGGACGACTCTGAACCAGGAAAGGTTGCAGAAGACTGGTGAGAGGCTTTACTCCATGCACAGATGGACTACGTTGCCATGTAAGCCCAGACATGTGCTTCCAAAATTGTCTTTTAAGCAAAGTCAGGGTACGGTACATCCCAGGATGGCAGGCAAAGCGGAAGGTGTGGACCCAATGTAGCACCTTAGACAATACAGATGCTGGAACATAGAGCAGGTTTGGTGGTCCATTTCCTGGTCCAGGGTCCGTACTTGGGCCGTCTTGGTGAAAGATTCAATCTCCCACCGTACTGCAGCCACCAAGCAGGAGGAAGGCAGGACAGCTTCAGGCTCAGAAGGTCTCATCAGAGTCAGTGAACTGGCGGGACAGAGCATCAGGTTTAACATTACGTTGATACGTCAAAACAAAATAAAACCTGCTGAAGAACAGGGCCCATCTGGCTTGCCGTGAGTTGAGTCTTTTGGTAGATTAGATGTAAGCCAAGTTCTTGTAAAGACCACAAAAGGCTGCTCTGCTCCATCCAGCAAATGCCACCATTCTTCCAATGCCAGCTTCACTGCCTGCAGCTCCAAATTTCCCATGTCCTAGTTTCTCTCTGCAGGAGATACAGTGGTGTGAAAAAGTTTTTTGCCCCCTTCCTCATTTCCTGTTCCTTTGCATGTTTGTCACACTTAAGTGTTTCGGAACATCAAACCAATTTAAACAATAGTCAAGGACAACACAAGTAAACACAAAATGCAATTTGTAAATGAAGGTGTTTATTATTAAAGGTGAAAAAAAATCCAAACCATCATGGCCCTGTGTGAAAAAGTGATTGCCCCCTAAACCTAATAACTGGTTGGGCCACCCTTAGCAGCAACAACTGCAACCAAGCATTTGCGATAATGTGCAATGAGGCTTTTACAGCGTCCTGGAGGAATTTTGGCCCACTCATCTTTGCAGAATTGTCCTAATTCAGTTACATTAGAGGGTTTTCGAGCATGAACGGCCTTTTTAAGGTCATACCACAACATCTCAATTGGATTCAGGTCAGGACTTTGGCTAGGCCACTCCAAAGTCTTCATTTTGTTTTTCTTCAGCCATTCGGTGGTGGACTTGCTGGTGTGTTTAGGATCATTGTCCTGCTGCAGAACCCAAGTTCGTTTCAGCTTGAGTACACAAACAGATGGTCGGACATTCTCCTTCAGGATCTCTTGGTAGACAGCAGAATTCATAGTTCCTTTTATCACGGCAAGTCTTCCAGGTCCTGAAGCAGCAAACAGCCCCAGACCATCACACTACCACCACCATAATTTACTGTTGGTATAATGTTCTTTTTATGAAATGCAGTGTTCCTTCTACGCCAGATATACTTGGACACACACCTTCCAAAGAGTTCCACTTTTGTCTCATCGGTCCACAGAATGTTGTCCCAAAAGTCTTGGGGATCATCAAGATGTGTTGTGGAGAAATTGAGACGAGCTTTGATGTTCTTTTTGCTCAGCAGTGGTTTTCTCCTTGGAACTCTGCCATGCAGGCCATTTTTGCCCAGTCTTTTCCTGATGGTGGAGGCATGAACGCTGACCTTAACTGAGGCAAGTGAGGCCTGTAGTTCTTTGGACGTTGTTGTGGGGTCTTTTGTGACCTCTTGGATGAGTCGTCGCTGCGCTCTTGGGGAGCCGGCCACTCCTGGGAAGGTTCACCACTGTTCCATGTCTTCGCCATTTGTGGATAATGGCTCTCACTGTGGTTCGCTGGATTCCCAAAGCTTTGGAAATGGCTTTATAACCCTTTCCAGACTGATAGATCTCAATTACTTTCTTTCTCAATTGTTCCTGAATTTCTTTGGGTCTCGGCATGATGTGTAGCTTTTAAGGATCTTTTGGTGGACCTTACTGTGTCAAGCAGCTCCTATTTAAGTGATGCCTTGATTGTGAACAGGTGTGGCAATAATCAGGCCTGGGTGTGGCTAGAGAAATTGAACTCAGGTGTGGACAACCACAGTAATAGTATGTTTTAACAAGGGGGGCAATCGCTTTTTCACACAGGGCCATGATGGTTTGGATTTTTTTTCACCTTTAATAATAAACACCTTCATTTACAAATTGCATTTTGTGTTTACTTGTGTTGTCCTTGACTATTGTTTAAATTGGTTTGATGTTCCGAAACACTTAAGTGTGACAAACATGCAAAGGAACAGGAAATGAGGAAGGGGCAAACACTTTTTCACACCACTGTAGTTTCTTAGGGAAGAAAGCACAAGGATGAAGCTTCTGATCTGTGGGGAGCATTGAGAAAGGACGGCTCCCACCCCAGAGTCTGCGGCGTCCACCTCCACAACAAACTGTAGAATACTGTCAGGGTGAATCAAAATTGGGGAGGTAGAAAACTCTTGAGTATACTCATGGCCTGGTCTGCATCAGGTGACCACTGAAATGGAACTTTGGGGCACTAAAGTCTTTTATGAAACGGTAAAAGTTAGAGAAGCTCAAAAACGTTGCATCTGTTTTCATGAAGAGGGTGTGTGCCACTCCGTCACAGCCTTCATCTTTTCGGGGTCAGCCGACATCTGCCCTCGCTCGATAATGAAACCGAGGAAGGGAACCAACTGATAATGGAACACTTTTCTGCCTTCACATACAATTTGTTATCCAAAAGTCATTGGAAGATCCAACAACATCTTTTGGTCTTGGACATGGGAAACGTGTTCAGCGGGGGACTTGGAAAAAATCGAGATTTAGTCAAGATAGATTAAGACAAAATGGTTCAAAAAGTCTTATACCATTGCTTGAAAAACAGCCGGGGAATTGGTGAATCTGAAAGGCATAACGAGGTATTCAAAATGACCCAGCAGAGTGTTGAATGCCGTCTTCTACTCGTCACACTGCCAGATCCGAACTAGATGGTAAGCGTTGGGCAGGTCAAGGTTTGAATAAAACGTGCCACCCTGAAGGGGTTCAAGGGCAGAATCAATATGTGGCAAGGGGTATTTATATTTAGTCTTTCAGAGACAACAAGGGACGGATTATGCCAGCAGCCAGAGAGTCACCAATGTATGTTTCCATAGCCTCCCTTTCAGGATGGGAAACGTTATACAATCGGCTCGACGGCAAAGGGGCGCCTGGAAGTAACTCAATTGTACAGTCGTAAGGTCTATAGGGTAGCAATGACTGCACCATCTCCTTACTGAACACCTCCGCAAGGTCCAGGTATTCTTCCGGAACACTAGGGGTGCAGGGGTTTCCTCAGTGCGGTAGGATAAGTGCGGTAGATAAAGACTGAACTTTAAAACTGATTAATTCTCGGTGGTTGCCAGACAAAATAAGAGTAATTGGCATGGTTTGGTCAGTAATTTCAGCAAGGAGGTGGCCATCAATGGCTGTGACACTGATAGGGAATGGCTGTGGTTTAATGGAATACCAGCTTGTCTAACTAGATTGTGGTCGGAAGTTATCCTCAGAACCAGAGTCAACGAGGGTTGATAACGGGAGAGACAGAGTTTTGGACAGTAATGTAGCTGGGATTAATAGACGGGGAGCCATGGGTTCTGAATCAGAAGCCGCTAATCACTTACTAGTGAGGTCTTGTGGCCAAACTTGACATTTTCCGAGGAAGTGTGAGGCGTCTCCACAGTACAGGCACTCACCTCCCTGAATGCGTTGTAGTTGCTCTGCTGTGGACAGCATAGCATGGCCCAGTTGCACAGGCTACTCATGCTCCCCGCAGAAGAGACTGAAGTAGCAGGAAGGCGTTCCATCAGAGAAGAGGTACAGTGGTTCGGATGGGTGTGACCGCCTTTTCCCGTCTTCTCTCCTGCAACCTATTGTCAATTTTAATTGCAAGGGAAACAAGACAATACAGGTTGTTAGGTTCATCACAGGTAGCTAGTTCATCCTTGACAGAATCATTCAAACCATTTAAAAAAACTCCTTAGTGCTTCCCTAGTGTCCACAATCCAATAGAATACTCTGCCATGCTGTCTGTACCCTGCCTCAGCTTCAGTAGTCTCTTTGAGGCGTTCCCAGCATCGTCTGGATGATCAAAATTGAGAGGAAACTTGCTGATTAATGCATACAGCCTCCGCCCAAACAAGCACTCTTCCCTTCAGTAACCCCAGTGTGTAATGTACCTTAGAGGATTCCTTGGCGAAAGACAGAGGCTTTTATTGAGAAACCAGACCCCATTGGGACAGGAATCCACAGCACTTGTTTAATCCTCCGGGGAAGTTTCCGGCGAAGTAACTGGAGGTTTCCGGGCAAACGGAGCACTTGGAGTAGAGAGTGGCGGAGAACTGAGAACTCAGAATTCCAAGGCTGGACTGAGACCCGAGGCGGGCAGGCAAAGGAGAGTCCACTTTGACCAACAAAGGAATCCAATTGTGGCAGTCAAGGACAGAGTGGCGTTGAGCTCAGCACGGGTATATGTACTGCTGAGGTGAATTATGGAAAGCATTGCAGTTGTGCAGGTAACTGTGCAGTAATGACTGGCCACGCCCCTAGGACTAGTTCCTCATATCCATGCATCTTGCCACTTCCAGGTGGAGATAAAGATAACACAGACAGAAATACAAGGGAAAAGGAGAGAACAAACACAAACTTGGAAGAACAGCTAACCCATAACACACACACACACACACACACACACACTCACATGTGCACACCACTTTAGTTGAGCAGTTTTTGCTTGTCTTTACTAGTTTATTTCATTGGACTTTGTTCATTGTGGCACCGAGCTGCTCCCCACTGGCACCACAAGAAACTGGAGCTGCTCTCTGTGTGTGTGTGTGTGTGTGTGTGTGTGTGTGTCTGTGTCTGTGTCTGTGTCTGTGTGTCTGTGTGAAGATATGACAAGGCATCCAGCACCCTTGGCCATGCTTTGATTGAATAAACATGATGAAGCATTTTTGACATGCAGAGGCCCATATTTTGCACACACACATTATGGAACATGATGAGCATCAACAGGAGTAGACAGAGGATGGAGAGAAAGGAACAGACAGATGGAAAGATATTTTAAAAATGACATGATGTACTATGGGAAAATATCAGTTTCTGTCCTACAATGGCAAAACACAAAGAGAACATGCAGGACATTAACAATCCTGTAAGATGTATATGTCAGTTTCGTCTGCCTTTTTGAGAAAGTGTGATCTATAACTGTACTCTACCGAGCTTGCGTGGAAACAACATTCTGAACTAGGGCTGCTCGATTATGGGCAAAATGATTTTCACGATTATTTTGATCAATATTGTGATCACGATTTATTATCACAATTATTTGTTGATTTTAACCAAACAAATGTTATAGTCACAAAGGCTTTTATAACTGCTTTCACATCCATATTATGCTACAATCCTCTTATGTTGAAGTTGTATGTTGTACATACATACAGCTGCTAACACATGTAAATGAAAATTATCTGAAATAAATAGCCTAGGATATATTTTTAAAAAATGTATCTCTGTGAAAGCTCCTTTACTTGTTTTCAACAATAACTGATTAAAAGAGCTCGGGAGAGAGGAGGAGTGCGATGGACGATCCAGCAGGCTCCGTCCCACACGCTATTACTCTACGAACTGAAGTTAGTTGCATTCAATAACTTCTTCTGTGTTTTTCACCGTGGCTGCCGTGATAGACTTACCAGCGGAAACGCTGGTACAAATACTGGTTTGCTCATGCTTAACAATATACAGCTGTGTTAATAACAATTAAAACTGTGGACAAATGTCAGAAGCAGCGGATGCGACCTAGAGGAAAAATATTACTCGCCTAGAGCCCTGTGAGCTAACAGACACTATTAGCACTGGTCACTGCTGTTGTCTGAAAAACAGACTGGACAAAATGTTGCGTTTACTAGTAAACTGGTAAACCTTGAGACCGATGTACTGCTATTTGTTGAATTTTCTTTGACGTTACTCACAGTCCTCTGTGACTGTCTACATCTAGAAACTAAGCTGCGCAGTGCAGGGAACAACTCTGACTGGCTCATGATCAGACAGTGGTGTACGGAGCGGTAGATTAGCTTTGCAAAAAAATCGCTCGATTACGCAAAATTTGATCGGGAAACCATGATCGTGATTAAAATTGGATTAATTGTGAAGCCCTATTCTGAACTTAAGATCCTTAAAAGTATTCCTTTCAGTGACATATCTGATGCAAATTAACACTTGTTGCTGTGATGTTTTCACACTGTGGTTCCAAGACATTGCTGTGATTTGGCTATTATTTTCTATAGGTTATAAATATATTATTATTATATAGGTTATAGGTTCACTGTCTCTGTGATAGATTGGATTACCAAAACCATCCAGAATGCCATAAACACATGAACCACAAATGCACACTGCAGTTATTACAATTATAAAGTATCAGCCTACAAGATAACAAGGCGACGGGAAGAAATTGGAACTACGAGAAGAAAGTGGAACTACAATTCCAGGTGGGCAACCCCAGAAGCAAATTAAGATAGATCACTAACACACCCCCTTCTCCTTGTCAAGTACTGATGCATCTATAGCAAGTTGTATGCTTGATTCAAGGCCATTGGAAGCCAATGAGCAGAAACAGCTGAAGCAGAGTTATTTCCTTTTATGAACATGATGGCCGGAGAGCTTTCCATGTGAACACCACGAAAGCAGCAGGACCTGATGGTATCAGTGGGTTGGTCCTCAAATTGTCTGTTGATGAACTAGCACCGGTATTTACAATTAAATTCAACTTGTCACTGGCTCAGTCTGTCATACCCACATGCTTCAAGGAGTCCATCATCACTCTTGTACCCAAGAGAACAAGACCAGTCTGCCTTAATGACTACCGCCCAGTGGCACACACCTCTGTAGTGATGAAATGCGTTAAACAGCTGTCCAGTACAGTTGCCCGCATTACAGTTGGCCTACCGTCCCAACTGACGGAAGACGACATAGCACACATTCTCCAAACCACCCTATCTTACCTGTAAAAGAAAGGAATCTATGTAATTTCCTGTTCATTGACTAACAGATTAGTATTTAACACCATAGTTCCAGGGTTGTCACAAAGCTCAAGGACCTGGTATTAAACACTTCACTGTGCATGTGGATCTTTGACTTCCTGACAGGCAGATCCCAGGTGGTGAGGGTGGGCGTACACATCCTTGTCCTTAACACCGGAGCACCCCAGGGTTGTGTTTTGAGTCCCTGGTGGCCTGTATCCAAACAACTTTGTAGTAGGGATGCCTTGGTTTTATTTAATTATCTTAATGAAAACAAAACAAAGGTTGGGACAGAGGACTTTTGACTCTAACACCACTGTCAACTTTGTTGATGACACAGTTATTGTGGGCCTGATCACAGACAACAATCTGCCCTACCCTGCCTAAGGGATATTTACACCAGGCTCTGCAAGAATAAGGGTAGGAGAATTATTAAAGATCCACATCAACCAGGTAACAGCCTTTTCTTCCTGTTGAAGTTGGGTAGAAGGTACCGGTTACATTCACGTTTACACTCTCAGGACCTTTGACTTGCCTAAGACTTGATTGAATTATTGATAGAATTGTCAAGGACAATTTAATACTTGTTTGCTCAGGAAAGAAATAGCTGCACTTATTAATTTCATTTAGTCTTATTCTCAAGCTGGATCACTGCATCTCTGAGCTTGAGGCTCCACCACCTAAATCTCAACATCAGTTCTGCCTCTGTGGTGTACAACAGAGCTGTTTTAACATTGATGCTTAGTTGGTGTAGTAATGAGATAATGTGTCGGATTGTATACACCAAATCCAACATATCCGATATACAGCGGTATTTTACAAAGGCAACTGACTGCGGTCTACATTTTTGTAAGCAAAAGTGAGTGTGTGTGTGTGTGTGTGTGTGTGTGTGTGTGTGTGTGTGTGTGTGTGTGTGTGTGTGGTTTGTAACAGCTGCAAGGCTCCGGTCGGCTGGCAAAAAGAATGGCAGGCATCCAGTCTAAGCATTCCTGAGGGCCAAACACTTTCATCTCAAGAAACTACTCCAACACAACACACAAACTCACATTTGTCTGATGAACACATTGCATTAATAAAGTAACAGCTTTTCAGAAACAAATTGATTATGTAACTGGCAAAAAAAAAAAAGTAATACACATGAAAGAACACTTGTACTGTATACCTGAATGTCTTTTGTTACTCTTTGTTTGTCTGTAGTAACTCTCTCTTCTTTTCCTGTCTTCCTCTGTCTGGATATAATTTCCAACAAGTCCTCCAAACAACAATATTGGTTGTTTTTTCTACCCTCTTAAACGTCCCATAGGAGCATTTCATAAATTGGAGCCTGTCTTGGTTTTGAATATGTATTTAAAGTTGTGAAACGGTCACAGTTTGGTTAGACTTAGGCACCAACACTGTTTGGTTAGGTTTAGAAAAAGATTGTGGTTCTTCTTCCAGGAATGAATGAATTTGTAATAAACATATAATATTTAACTGACATGTGATCTCTTAATCCCTAGTGTAGAAACTATAGCCCAACTGATCAAACTGATATTTGGGAGTTCAAGTAAAAATACATCAGCCAATAGATAATATTTTGGACAAAAACAAAATGCCTACTATAATGCCTTACATGTGTTTACTTGTTGGCCAATATATGCACTGATTTGATACATCTGCAATAATTGGATAGTTAGTATTAAGGGAAGCTAGTGTTGGGTTCTTCAGTGGTGTTGTATGTCGTAGTGTGTAATTTATGCTGCTGATGGTTATGTCTCATCCTTAAGTTATTTTTTATCTTCATTTACACTGTTTTAATTCCTTCTTCTGCACTCATTTTCGCAAATGAATGTTTTGTATGTTGTTCAGATGTTTTTTGACTATTTTCTGAAGTTTTGAGGTTCCTCTGTAGAAGCCTTTGAGATATGGAAACAGGCATTCACAAATAGTGACAAGACTACCAAATATGTTAATCTCTCCTCCCTCTCCTCTCCTCTCTCCTCTCCTCCTCCCTCCTCTCCTCTCCTCTCCCTCTCCCTCCTCTCGCAACTCACTTTCATTCATATCTCTTTTCTTCTCTTTATCTCACCAATTCTATTCAATCTCTTTCACTGCCCTTCATTTTGTTCCATCACTCCAACCCTCCCAGTGTGTGGTAAATCTCATCAGTGAGCTTCAGGAGCAGATGTGCAGGTTTCAGGAGGAGATCAGCACTCGTATTCTGGAAAAACGGGCTCTGGAGGAAAGGGAGGCCCAGCAAGGGAGCCCGGAGGCAGCCAAACCCCAGGCCACGGCCCTCAGTTTGGGTTAGCCAGCTCAGACCTGGGCCCATCTGGCTCTGATGCCCGGATGCACAATGGAGGACAGACTGTACATGTAGGGAGACTTGATGGATGAACTCATCTTCCCGTCCTTCCCCATCATTTCTTCTCTTCTTCTCTTCTCCCTTTTAACCAGTCCACACACCACCCGGTATTTGGAAATGTCCACAGAATCAAACTAAACTAAAACTCTTGTAGTGTGTCTGCAGAGTGTCTGTGTGTGCACTACAGGATGTTGGGGCCATCCTCTACTCAGGGTCTTGCAGATATGGAGACTTTGATTGGTTTTCCAAATACTTCTAATCCTTTTAAGAGGTTGTAAAGGTTGATGAAGCTGATTCTGTAACAATATGGTAAAATAAGAAACCCTACAATAGCCTTAAGTAGTATGACGTACTGTAATCATTTGCAGGTACAGTATATGCTAAGGGTATATTAATTGAGAAATTTGCACCTTTCTCTGCCTATCTAAGTATTTGAAGCATTTGAAAAAACACATCTCAGTCCCGATCTGAATTTTCCTATAAAATTGGGTTTTGGACCAGGCATTGTGTTATAATTTCATTAAATGTGGTTTGCTTGCATGACAGTGGTTTCTCCCTCTACTAACAAAGTTGACATCTGTCGGTTTCCTCCTACACTGACCAGGTGGATGGGTCATGTATAATATGTATTGTACAAGTTTTGCTTTGGACATTGGCAATGATGGCAGCCTGGAACAGCTTTGACTCTTGTTCTGGGTCTTCGGGTTCATCCTTTTCCTGATTGTTGATAACTGCACGCTGTGGTATCTGTTTCAGGAGGATCATGTTTCCTTTATTAACCACTGTACCGCTCAGTCCTGGAGACCTTTATAACTGCACTGAATGTGAACCTGATGTTTGAATACCCTCCCAGTTATATGTTGGCCTGTGCACAGTTGCTGATTTTGACATTTACTGTAGATGTGAATTTTTGTCATTTTAAGAATTAATAATTTTTGGAATTTCAGAATAATTGTGCACAAGTAGGTAAACTCACCTGCATGACTGTTTAGACTGCTAAATCTGGCCTTGAAAAAGTCATATGGAGTAAGCAATGCTGTGTTTTGGTTATTCTGCAGGATTTGTTACAAGAAATGAAGCATCTGAAAAGCAAAGTGGAGGAGCTGGAGCAAGAGAAGGGCCAGTATGAGAGGAAATTAAGAGCTACCAAGGTACTTGTTAAATCAACCTAGCACAAACACCTCACATCTCTATGATCAGCGAACCTTAACCAGTTTTATATATATACATATTGGTCATATGTTGTGTATTATAAAAGTAAGAAATATATATTGTTATATATTAGTGTGATTCCAGCATTGGACTGTACATACTGTAGGTGTTGAAGAAAATGTGAAGTTCAGCTGCAGGGTTAATGTGGAATTACAGTAAGATAATGTACTGTATTGTACCTATAGCCAGCATTGCTACAGTCATTACAACAACAAACACTGGCATTATTTAAAGGACAATTCGGTCGATTCCAACACATAGCTATTTTGTCTGTAAATTTGGAGTGCTTTCAGTAGAGAGAAAAATGAAAACAATTGATGCTGCCTACACCATGTTATCCTAGCTAGCGTTGGCACCCAACAGGCTTAACCAGGGCAAGTTTTAAACGTGTGTTAGTCTCTTAACATGTTCAAAATGTCATTAAAAGTGCCTACCCATGTGAAGTGATTCCTTGAAACAGTGAATCTGAATGCTGTAGATGTGAAAGAAATGCATGAAAGTTGTGCTAATTCAACTTTAGTTCCCCGAGAGAGTGCTTTGAAACACAGAAAAGAGATACAAATATATTTTCAAAAATAAGCATATGCTTATTTTTTAAAAGTGCTGTAGAACAACTAGCAGGAGAAAATGTATAAGTGAGGTAAGTGTGGAGACACTACCTTATTTAATCATTTAATTTTTGGTTTGGCAGCTTCATTTTATACAAATTTTCCCATAAGTCAGCCTGATATATTGGGTATTTTTAGAAAATCTGAAGTCCATTAATGGTTTGAACTCAATTTGACTGCACATCATGGCTTCATAACGATGGACCAATACGAGGTTATCTTTTGGTAGAAAAACATCTGTCTCCTCTCCTAACACATTGTTTGTTATTGCAAACTGCCTTTGCTTTCTCTCTGCTTACAGTGCTTCCTTCCTCCTCTCGCTCCTTCACTTTCTGTATCTGTATCCTCTGTTCTTCTCTACTAACCCCTCTCTGTGGCTTGCTCTCTTCACTTTTTCCGCTCTTCTTCTCTTTCTCCTTATTTCTAAATCCCTCCCTCCCCCATCATTACCCTCTTCCTGTGTCTCTGCTTTCTCTAGCTCTCTATCTCTTACTCTCTCCATGTGTGTTACCAGTCACTCATGACCCAGCTGTCCAGCCTCAAGCTGACTGTGGAGCACACACAGCTGGAGAAGCAGCACTGGGAGGAGCGCTGGCGCAGCACCCAGGTGCCTCTTCTTTCTATTCTGCCTCTTGTCTTCTTGGTCATCACTTCCTTGTTTGTTACTTTACTCTAATTAGTACTATATAGTCCTTTGCTAATCTCTGCCTCCCTCTGTCTTCCTCCTTTTCAACCACTTTCCAACACTGCCTTTGGCCCGTATGCTTCTCAACTTCCTCTTCATCCTTATTTTGCACGTGCAGCTTTTATTCAACCTCCTGATCCTCCTTGTTTTTCTGTTGTTGGTCTTGTGATGTGTGACTGAACTTCCCTTACAAATCACAAATATTTATGTAGGAGGAATGGGAGTTAGAAAGCCAAGAAAAAAAATAGATAGTAAAACATTCTGATTTTGACAAGGTATATGTGCTTATGTGTAGAAACAGAAAAAGGTCCTCTATCCTTGCATTTAATTTTTTCTCTTGCTTTCTGTCTTTTTTTTATGAGAGTTTGATTGTATAATGTAAATCCATATGATTACATTTACAACCGGTCAAGGCAGATGACCACCCACCCTGAGCCATGGTTCTGCTCGAGGTTTCTGCCTCTTAAAGGAAGATTTTCCTTGCCTCTGTGGCCTAGTGCTTGCTCTTGGTGGGAACTGCTGGGTTTCTGTAAATAACATCAGAGTACGGTCTAGACCTGCTCTTTATGGAAAGCGCAATGAAATAACTGTCGTTGTGATTTAGCGCTATATAAATAAAATTTAATTGAATTGATTTTGATGTGTATGCATTGGTCGTGTGTGATCATCTGCAGATAATTGTTACTCCCTCTATTAAAGTTGTACCAGGCAATTTCTCAGTGTGAAGACCCCAGCAGGCAGTGAGATGTACCCATTGACAGATCATAATTTGTGTAGGCTCTGTAGGAACCTCTCCGGGAACCATCACCTTATCGTGGTGGAGAGGTTTGTGTGTCCCTATGAACCTGAGGGCTGTGTTGTCTGGAGCTTTGTGCTCCTGGTAGAGTCTCCCATGGCAAAGAGGTCTCGGGGGAGGGGCCAGACAAAGAATGATTCACAAACCCTAATGGAAGACCAAGGAAGGGATAGAAAGACCCCGCCCGGAGGAAGCCCGGGGCCCCCATCTGGAGCCAGGCCCAGACAGGGCTCGACAGCGAGCGCGTGGTGGCCGGGTTTGCCACGGAGCCCGGTCGGGCACAGCCCGAATAAGCGACATGGCACTTCTCCCTCCAGCCCATGGGCCCACCACCTGTGGGAGGAA